>VNJU01002743.1:0-11268 GCA_008042675.1 Drosophila seguyi | reverse complement strand
AACGCTCATATTTCGGGAGAGCGAAGTGAGTTGAATTGAGCGAAAATGTTAGTATGGTGATCGAGATGATTTGATCATACCCGTTGCACATCTCTAGTACGAACTGTCAAGATCTTACAGTACACTGCGCACTGTACTTATTTATTTATTTACTTATTTCAAACACTAGCCTAATATCTACTATTAAAAAAGCCATATTCTCACCTCAGACCGGATAAGGAAGTTTTTTAGTGATATGCTCCAACCCACATCAGGTGGGCTGAGGCAAGGATAGGTTTCTAAAAGAATTTGTGTATTATAATCTAAGGACAACTCAACATGTAAAAAAAAAATCAAAATCATTATTAAAGGAACATAAAACACGTAAACGATCATGTTTCTAAATTCGTTCTGCATAGGTCAAGAGCGATCGGCCGAAAGTGACGAGACGGTCTAGCTGGGACAGAGAATTTCAGTTCATTTGGGAGATAGGATGAAGCTATATGACCATTAATAAGTTTATACAGGAACATCACCCCATGGCAGGTCCGACGATCCATTAGAGATGGCAGGCTTAGACGGCGCAGCCTGTCGAAGTAAGCCGGAAGGCGACGATATCCCCGTAGAGTAGAGCTGGAAGAAACATCAGCGATACATCGATACATCGATATTTCCAAAAATTCGGAAACATCGAGATTTTTAAACATCGATTTTCAATATTTCCGCTGTACCCATTACTACTTTGCAGGGAAAGTTTAGTAAGCTAACTCCTTTTTTTTATCAATTCAAAAAATAAACCAAAATAAATGATCAGATTATTATATATTGATTATTAATATGATTAATATTGGTGTTGGCGGCGCTCGACCCGCAAACACCAGAATCCACAGCAGAGTCTAACCTGTTATTTAGTTTTTTACAAGCCAAAAAAAAAAAAAAAAAGAATATCAGAGAGTGCTCGAGCGGATATAATATTACTATCTTGGAGCCTGTACAAAACCCTTTAGATTATTGGAAGGTACAAAAAACAACAATTACATGGTTACCAACTTAAGGGGGTCTTCTAGTTTCAAGTTTTGTAAAAATCGATTATTGTATTTTTTTTTATATTTAAAAAATAGAGGATCTGAGGAATGCGCCATATAACGGGTTTTGTAAAATTCCCATTTCTTCTTCTTTAGACACGTTTTCCCGAAAATCGTATTTTTTTAACTTTCTGGTATTCATTGAATTTCATCTAATTGAACCAATTATTTTCCAACATACGAGTACGATTTAAAAAAAAATGTTTTGTTTAATTTTTACACCCTCCAACAGGTGAAAAAACATGGTTAAAAATTGAACCTTTTAGAAAAAAAATTTATAATAAAAACCATTTTAAATTTAACAAAAAAATCGTATTCGTAGAAGCATACCAAAGGTTAAAGTGAAAATAAATAAAATTTATTTTTCCCATTTTTAACAAGTTGAAGGGTAGTTAGGATACCAGAAAAATTACCCCTTAAATTTTGATGACCCCACATTTTTTCACAAATAATTTCTGAAAATAACCAAAAATTTCTCCCGCCCTTAATAATCAAATTTCTTTCTTTAACATACATCAAATGACACCGCTTTCAAAACATACGTTTGAAAATTCTTCTGCGTACCAGCCACGTCTACCGAGAGTGAGTGAGAGAATGTTTAGCAAGGCAGGACTTGCCGTGAGCGAAAAGCGAAGCTCGCTCAATGCTAAAAATATTAATATAATTTTAATTTTAAACTAAAATAACTAGATACCTTAATTTCAGTTATGCAGCTTTTTGTGTTTTTTTTTTTTTTTGTTTTAGTAGAACACAATATTATGCAACGCAGTCAAATAGACATTTCCGACCCTGTCATAAAAATCTTTCTCTCTTCCAAGTGAACGAACGTGTTTTTTTCTTGCTTTCTCGTGTTGTGTTTTTTGGTAAAAAAAAACTGTGTTTTATTTAAATCTTTGATATTGTGAATAATAAGTTCCCATTTACTTCGTGTGCATGCAGCTATTCTGTTTTGTGTAATTAATTGTTATTTATTTCATATTTTAGTTGTGCTGGCAATGGTTGCTTTTGCATTTTTTTATTCTCCATTGTGCCTTCTCCGTTTAGCTTGTGACCTTACAACAGCTCACCGATGAGCTTGCTCCAACGCTCACACGCGTACTCGCTCTCTCGCTCTCTCGCTCTCCCGCTCTCCCATTCTTTCGGTGCAGCTGCATTTTCTTATCTCTTCCTACGTAAAGGTACAGTGGTAAGTCTTTATAAAGACCGTGGTCTGCGCTATTAAAACCTGTGAAAAGCTGCTGGCTGTCCGGAAACATGGTGCATGACAAGTGCATTTATGTTGTGGCTCGAAAAAATTCAAATTTTCTTATGCGATCTATCTATCATCTTTTAAATAAATGTTCCTTAAGAACCCTTTGACAATATACGCTCTAGCACTTACTGGCCGAATTATGTGCTTGTCAAGGAGTACGAAGCTAGTAAAATGAAACGGCGGCCTGTAGGAATAACTTTTCCCAGGCCCTACAAGACCGCTGCGCCTTCTACGACATCCGCTCTTAAAAACTAATAAAGTCCATCTCTATCTCCTATCAGAACGCAAGAGGATTACGTAGTAAGCTCCCCAAATTTTACTCTAATAGAGTCTCGTATGCGTCCCTGGTTATTTTGTTCACAGAAACCTGGTTAAAGCCGGAGATTCTGAGCTCCGAAGTTTTTCCAGCCTATCAGACGTGGAGGTGTGTCCTCATAGCGGTTGACTCCACTCTCGCGTCAGAATTGGGAATAGAGGACCAATCATCAGTCGTCTAGTGAATTCGGTTCAAAAGAATATATAGATATAATCGAACAAGGTAAGCAAAATTAAGCAAGAGTGCCGGATTTGAAGTGCCAGGTAAATTCCTGTATAAGCGAACCGAACCCTTGAACAAGGATACGCTTCAAGAAGCTGAGATTTGAAAGCTCTGGGTTCCGAACGCGTTACGCACTCAAAATTTGCATCGAGCTCTTGACGCTCCCGATTCAGCTAATGTAGGTATGACAAAAATGATTTCATAGTTAACGCGTTATCTATTTTGCCCTGGCATGGTAACGCAGATTCGAAATTACATAGCTGACTTTAGTATTTGCAAGTCGGCCTAAAGTCACAACCAAATTTTGAGACCGCCAATGGGTAATCCTACCACTTCTCAGAGACCTTTCCAAAAACTTTATATTGACCCCTTAGGACCCTATCCGCGTTCCAAGAGCGATAATATACATAGGTCTGCTTATCATCGTAGACCATTGCACGAAGTATCACTTCTGCATCCCTTACGGAAATTTTCGTCCGAGAAGATTTGTGGCGTCTTGGAGAAATACGTTTTCTTTACGTTCGGAGTGCCGGAATCAGAGTTATCGGACAATGGATCGCAGTTTAAGTCAGTTTATTTCAAGGCTTTCTAAACGCGATTCGGAGTTGCACATGTGTGTTCGGCCATTTACTCGCCCCAAGCAAATGCGAGCGAGTGAGTGAACCGATCAGTACTGGAGCCATAAGAGCTTATATCGGACAGATCATACCAATTTGGATAAAAACATTGATGAGATAAGCGCGTCCTTGAGAGCAAGCACTCATTGTAGCACCGATTCACCCTATTACTTGTGCTTCAGTCAGAATATGATCACAAACGGGCAGGACTACGAGTTATTAAGGAATATTCAGTAGTTACAGGATGATACTGCTGTAGCATGCCCATATAGCAATGGCTCACTGTAATTATAACATACAAACACATTGTAACACTCAGTTGCAATGTGTACATAAACAGTCCAGCCCAAGTGTGAGCGTAATTTGAGCGTCCACATACATAAATGCATAGGCAGCATTCCCACGCTGGCCAAATGCTGATCGCACGCTACAGCACTCCTCCTCCTCCTCTAGCTCCGTCGCTCGGCGACATTTCATATATACATATAAGATATGCATATAAGCGCTGCCGGCGTAGGCTGCAGCGCTGCTCATCGAATTAGCCTAAGAAACCATTGTATGTAGAACATAAGATTCATTAACAAAATTGACTCAAAAGGGAGCGAGACCTTACTCGCTCCACAAATAAATAAAACCAAAATCAAAACAAAAAGACCTAAATATTTTATTTATAACACTGCGTTAAAAACGATCGATGTCACGCAGCTGGCCCGCAGTCAAGCCCAGAGAAAGATTAGGAAAACGCATGAAAGCAACGCTAGAGTCTATAATCTGCGTTCGCATTTAACATATTTTAAAGTAGGTTACACTGCATACGCCTGTAGTTTTGCGCAAAGCAATGCGGCGAAACAGTTCAAAAGTAAACTAGCTTAAATTTTCATAAAAGCAAAAGTGTCCAAGAAACTTTGTAATGTTTATTATGAGTACGTAAATAACGCTGGAACAACGTTGGGAGTGTACCACCTTAAAGACATTAAAAGTTAGGTTTTGCAGATTGATTTTCATCTGACCCTTTTTCCGTTAAAACATCTTCGACTATAACTCTTGATTAGTTAACTGTGGTGTAGGGGAGAGATTGAAGAGCAGGGAAAATAAATAAAAATAAATAGAAACATAAATAAATAAAAGTAAATTTGAATATAAAAATAAATAGAAATAAACATTAATATGAATAAGACCACCTTACCGAAAGAACCAAACATGCCGGGATCGACATGTAGGGTATCGCCTCGTAAAGCGTTTGCTGAGCTTTTATTCTGCAATGGCAGCTCTTGCCATTCTATCGTTTTTATTATTTAGGGTTGTTGCCCCCCCGGGAGGGGGGGGGGGGGGGGGGGTCTGGGTTGTGGACACCTTTTTAAAACGTGCTAAAATTTAAAAAGTATCAAGTTCAAGTTGGATGGCATCATTCCCCATCAGAAGCACAATTCGCGCATGTGAAGTAGCTGGCACGCATGTCAGCACACTTCAAGTGCACTGGCCGATCGCATTCATTGCAGTAAACGGAGTTGGAGGCGGTCAATTTTTGTTGGCAACATCTTTAGGAAAATGATGCAAAAGTCCTCATCTTCCTCGTCCGATGATTCCTGCTTCTTGGAAGGCTTGGGCAATTTGGCACATTTTGACGGTGTTTTGGCTGGCGTTGATGTGCGACCGCGCTTCAATGGTTTTTCGGCTGCCGTTGCCGCTGACAATTCCTTGGCAAGCTTTTTCAGTCTTTCCAAATTCGCCTTAGCCGCTTTTTTCTCTGAACGCTCGTCAGCCTTCAGTTTCAAGGCTGTTAAAACTTCCGGTGAAGTTAAAACAGAGCTGCGCATAGGGTTGCGACCTCGATTGGATGGCTGCTTCGGAGTAATAACGGTTTTGATGTCGTGCAAACTTCTTCGACGTGGCCAACAGCCGGATCAACATACCTAAATTATGAAAAAAGTCAAATAATTAATCAAAACTCTTCAACGCTACCTAAAAGAGGTGTAAAAATATCAATTTACCTGATTCGATGGCACACTTGGCCACATTCACGCACAAAATCCAACAAATCAGCTTCACAAACGGCTTCAATGTCATCGAACTGATCTTTCACTTTCTTCAGGTAACGTATGAGAGAGGTTCGGGGAATAGCATACACCACAGCAGTCGATTTTACGGATTGCTTTTTCACCAAGAATTGCTTAATAGCAAATTTAGCGTATTAAAATCGATTTCCGTTGAATCAGACGACTTTTTCGAATTTGTCTTGAGTGACATGACTAAAAAATCTGTTCGGAGCAGATCGTCAGCACCTAATCACGCGCGCATAGGGGTATCACTGCACCTGAAGAGCTCTTCGAGTCCATCTTATCACCTTCCTTCTTTTCGTTAATGCCTCTATAGGCATATATTTTGAAGCCAAACATTTAGTCTGCATCTCCGAGCGCGAGCACAAATAAACAAAGCATTCCTATTAATAGAACCTATTCGTATGTTATTATATGCATAAAACCACTATCTAAATATATATACTTATATTGCTGTCATTATAATTCAAGGTGTTATTAATGTTAATACTATTAAAATAATTTATTTTGACATCAACGGCGATATTTTACGATTTATCAACAAAAAAATTGGGTGTCCACAACTCCCACCATTACCCTACCTGCTTTACCTTTTCTTCTTCGCAGAGGATTTGGGAAAGTCCCGTTTGTTTTGGCTCGCGTGCTTTTAAAAAGAAACCCGCTGCTGTACAGAAAGCTCGGTGAAGCTCACAACTTGGTCTTGAAAATTGGATAAGAACACACGCATCCAGGAGTTTTCTAGTCTAGATTTTTTTTTTACACGTGGATTTGTGTGTTTAACCAGTATCGACCAACAAAGGCGGAGAGCCTGTAATTTCGGCGAGGCGAGAAATAATTAGTGTTTTGAATTGGTGTGAGATCGGGTAAATATCAGCAGCTTAAGGGTGATGTACAGAGCGGAAATTAAATCGACGCAGCGCGGCGGACTTTCAATTCCCCTTGCATAGGCGTGGGTATCTCGCCGGCAGCACATGTTTAATTTTTTTATTTAAAAGACTTAAAGAAATAAATTTACAATTATAGGAATAGGTGTAAGTAGGAAGAGTCCACTCCCGCGGGACTGCCGCAAAGCTATGCTTCGCGAGGGTGGCATGCGGTCAGTTCCCTCATGACAGTTGCTGCCATGTCAGTGACAGCATCCCAGTTAGCTGGAGTCTCCAGCATACACCCGATTATATTTTCGGGTGTAAGGCGACGGTTCGTTGCTGCCTCCAACGCAGCTCTTTCCACGCTGAATAGCGGGCACGCAAAGAATGAGTGCTCGCGTCTTCGATGGATGCGCCGCTGCAGTATTCGCAGAATGGACCTGCATCGTGCTTGAACCGCTGCACCGGTTCACCGCGGCGTAGGTATGCCTTGAAGCAACCGTGGCCTGTAATAAGCTGCGACGTGTAGAAGTCCACCTGCCCGTGCAGTCGGTGTATCCAGGGATCCACATCGGGGATTAGTCGGTGTGTCCCGTTGGACGTTTCCAGTGCTCGCGATATCCCATCTCGCTTGCCACCTTGAGACCGTGCTGCTCCGCTGGGTTCTGCTTCCAGACATTCCAGTCATGCGCTCCTCTGCCTCCAGGTGGCTTTTGTAGTTCAGTCGGCCGCCCCTCTGTGATGGTGCTGGCATCCATGCAGCTTAGGAGCGTCTCGGCATTCAGGGTGTGTACTCTATACACTGTTTCCCGATTTGATGGGCGTGGCTGGCTGTGGCTCGAACTTAAGATTATGGCAGCGTGATCGCTGTAGGTAAGTAGGTCAGTGATCTCGCAACAGCGGTTCCGGCAGATCAATGATTGACTCCCGGCCTGCCTTGCTGAAGGTGCACCTATTACCGTTATTTAGTAGGCAGACGTCCAGGTTGGCCAGGGCATCAAGGATGATGCTTCCCCGCTGTGTGGTTCTCGTGCTCCCCCAGGCGGTGGACCACGCGTTGAAATCTGCTGCGATTAGTTCCAGTGACCGTCCACGAGCATCTTGGGCGATCTCCTGTACTATGTCCTGAACTCGTCGATGTGCATACTCGGGGCTAGGTAGCAACTGTAAATGGTAGTCGCTTGGAACTTAGCCCTTGTGTAGCCACGTCTCGACGCCCTCTGCGCTAGATTACCGGGGGGCTGCCCGCAGCTCCATATGGCTGCACCACCATCAGCGCTTTGTTGCCATACGCTTTCTGGCTTGGCCTTGAGCCCCTGGAGTGAGGGCTCCGTTTTTACGATCCTCATCATATCTGCGTAGGATCCTTCGCTACACTTTATTAAAATAGCGTCTGAGCGCTGCTTCTTGGGCATCGTGTTGCGAGGTGTACGATCCTCTTTATGCGCGCTGTTTTTAGCTCTGGGTTGGGGAGTCTTGGTCTTCGGCTTTGACTTGGGCTGCTGCCATGCCGCATTTCCCGACCTGCTTGTGGGGGAAGCGCCAGCCAGGGTGGGCGTGGTCTGCTGGCTTTTGCAGGCTGTGGAGCCGTTAGTGTGTCCACTAAAAGTTAAGTAGCAGATTTTTCCCGGCTCTCGCCACCTCTAATGCCTGGGTCACGTCGTCCCGGGCTGTTGGCGTAGCCTTGCTCATGGCACCAGCTCTTAGTTGGGGTCCCTCGGTGTGCGGGGATTTCCCCCAGCGGTTGGCTACTGGGAGTTATACCGCTCCTTCTTGGTCCCCAGAGCCCCTTTTGGCTGGCGACGTCGCACCGGAGGGGTTGGAAGATAGCCCGATCCTTGTCCTATTACCTTGTTCCCCACTGGAGCCGACTGCGGGAGCGGCAGTACATGGCATCGTGGAGTTTGGCCCTTGAGTTGGCTTTAGCCGTTAAGAAAAAGGAGTTGCAGCCAACGATTTGGCTGAGCTTTACCTTTTGTTTTTTTCCAACACTGCGCGAGTGCAAAAGCTCTCTGGAGGTGCGCTACACAACACTGTGATCAGCTGATCTTGTTGTGCTGCGTGCGATGAAGAAAACGAGAGGAAAAATGCGGATTCTGGAAGCTATCTTCTATCCGTGAGAGTTTGCGACGTTCGCAGGAAATAGAGGCTCTCGATGGACGAGAGAGAGAGGCACCCCCCTTGCCCTCAAGTTCCAGTGGCTGGCGCTGGTGCCAAAATTCGGGGAGTCCGGATAGCCTGCCGGGTCCGATTCTGGTACGTACCTTGGTCTCAAGGTGTCTCACTCTGCAGTAAATGCTTCTTTCCAGGGCTGTTAGAGCTGTTTCGCTGTATTGTTTAACCACTGTGAGTAAAACTTTGAGTCACCCCGGCAGCACATGTGTCAGCGAGCGTGCGCGACCAAGTGGCTGCCCCAGCAGCCTCTGCGAGGGAACCTTACCTCACTTTTTAAAAGCCCCGACAAGGCGGTGAGGACGGCTGCGGCCCGATCGGCAGAGCACGTGCACATAACCTAACTATTTGGATGCCCTGCCCATAACCTCAGTTTTGATAGGCATTATACCGAGGAGGTGTCGGTTGTGTACAAGTAGGCGCTGCAAGAACGCGGCTGCAGCCGCGTATTAGCTAGGTCAGAGGCGGCCTGCGCCTAAGCTACGGCAGCGAGGTTACCGTCCACATGAAGTTTAATTTAGTGCGTAAGGCGGCACGAATGGCGGCAAAGCGCCACAAAATTTAAGTATGAGGAAGGAATCAAAGTGCATAAGCAGTTGCCTTGGTGAAGCGATAACCAGGCCTAGGATCGGCGTGGCGGGCACATAGAACTCGTTCGCGCGGCTGCCACGTGAGTAAGCGGAGACGTCGTAGGTGCGAGCGGCCAAAGGCAGCGCCCACCTACAAGAGGAATCCACCATCGATGAAAGAAGTTTAGAGAAGTTGTTGAATGAATTTAATTAGTTCTAGCTTTTGTTATTAGACAAATTTTTATTCTGGTTTAAATTTTTCTGTAATTTAGCATGCAAATTTGTTAGAGCGGCGTGTGCCACCCTATTCAAATAACATTCTGCATTTAACACCTAGCAGAAACAGCACGTGCATCTTCGATGCATCGTCCACGCGATCCGCGTGTACGCAATTTTTCTGATTAAGAAATCGGATAAAAAGTATAGTAACTGACTACATTACCATGAACAAAATGTATACGAATGTTGTGAAATGAACTGGAGTTATAAAGAAATGATAATGCAGATCCAATTTGTTGTTTTTGGTCCAGTGTTAGTACGGCGATGCGAATGTCGAGTGACTTAAAACTGATGTAGATAAGGGACGAAAGCTTTTCATAGGGGTAACTCCAGAATATCCAAAGTTACCACGTTATTTTCACAAATCTCGCAGTGAGCGGACGTGGTTTTTCGTGAGCTCCGGGAAAAATTAAAGAAAGTGGATGAAATAAATTAAATACAAAGTATATTATTCTGGAGTGGTCCAAATAGTGCGAAAAGACGCTAACCAATAAAAGAAAAATATATTCTAAACTAGTGTTATGGGCACGATAAGTGCTTATTTAATTTAAATTAATAAGTGCCACGCGCAATAAGCTCGAATAATGAGCAGCGATAAAAAGAATGAGCGTAGAAGCTCCGTTAATCCAAGAAACGCCTGTTACTCTTACTTCTCAACACGCGATATCATCGAAGAAAAGAAGTCAACAAAGAGCAACCCGGCTCTACTGACCGTAGACAGCAAGAGAGCGAGCTCTTGCTCACCCTCTTTGCTTACCCCTAGTCCCACATCATGGAGCTATCAATGCCAAACCCCACCACCGCCGGCTTCTATGGAAGAAGCTCCAACAACTAGCAGTGCTACAATTTCTGCAGTCGCAGCAAAACCACTACCAACAACGAAACAGACTACCAATATTGCGAATTCGGTGCCAACGGCCGCAGTGCAAAATACAATGGCAACAAAAACCGTAAGCTTCGATAAGCAACCGGCGGTTCCAGCTATACAGACCGGTATGGATCGCTACATCCAGATTAAGCGTAAGCTTAGTCCACTAAACACGGTTGGTAATAAACCAAAGATCAACCGTACCAACACAAGCAATAACCAAACTAGGAGTTTGATAACCGATTCGCCATCTTATCTGAGGAGTAGAACAACCGTGTCTAATTACTTGGTGGTTTCAAAATGAACTTTTACACATACCAACTAAAAAGCAGCAAGGGACTGCAAGTAGTACTTAAAGGAATTGAACCTGATGTCGCCCCCTCCGAGATTCAAGAAGCACTCAAAGCCAAGGGCTTCTGTGCAAAAAATGTTAGCAATATAATTAACAGAAACAAAACACCGCAACCACTATTTAAGGTCGAGCTTGAACCGGACAGCAAAGCCCTAAAAAAAAATGAGGTGCACCCGATCTACAAGCTGCAGCTGCTACTGCATCGAAGGATCACCGTGGAAGAACCACACAAACGCAGCGGCCCTGTTCAATGCACAAACTGCCAGGAGTTTGGACATACCAAGACGTACTGTACACTTCGGACAGTCTGCGTAGTCTGCGGGGACTTTCACAACTCCCTTAACTGTCCCGAGAGCAAAGAAGACCCCCAAAGGAAAAAATGTGGCAACTGTGGAGGAAACCATACGGCAAACTACAGAGGCTGTGCGGGCAACAAGGAGCTAAAGAGTCGCATGCGACAAGCATCAGCTACGCGTCAACAAAATACACAAAATGTGTATTATAACTCAAAAAGTACGCCAGACGTATTTTTTGCAAAGGCAGCCAGATCATCATTCGGTCCGCTAAATGCCACCAAGGGCATCTCCTACGCCGAAGCCCTACGAACAGGTATGGAAAACCCTCTCCAGCCACA
>VNJU01002742.1:0-41256 GCA_008042675.1 Drosophila seguyi | reverse complement strand
GGAAAAAATTTCAAAAAAATATTTTTCTTCGGAACATGTCTAGATTGATTCGGCTTTTGATGCTGATCAAGAATATATATGATTTATAGGGTCGGAAACGACTCCATCAATGATTTGCAAGCTTCTGACTGAAATTATAATACCCTGCAAGGGTATGAAAATATATTGATGAAATTTTAATGAGTAATCAGACACAAAATAACCAAAACTAAGCCAAAAATGCATTAATTTCAATTCGGAAAGTTTTCTCGTGTTAGTTTTTATGAGTTTTATAAATCTGCATCATTAATGGAAAAATTTTAAAAATGAAAAATTTTTGTCCATTTTTGACAATTTTAAAATGATAAAATTTGGAAAAAATTTCGAAAAAATATTTTTCTTCGGAACATGTCTAGATTGATTCGGCTTTTGATGCTGATCAAGAATATATATGATTTATAGGGTCGGAAACGACTCCATCAATGATTTGCAAGCTTCTGACTGAAATCATAATACCCTGCAAGGGTATGAAAATATATTGATGAAATTTTAATGAGTAATCAAACACAAAATAACCATAACATTAATTTCAATTCGGAAAGTTTTCTCGTGTTAGTTTTTATGAGTTTTATAAATCTGCATCATTAATGGGAAAATTTTAAAAATGAAAAATTTTTGTCCATTTTTGACAATTTTAATGATGTTACCCCTTATAAAATTTTGAAAAAATTAAAAAAAAATTTTTTTTTGCGGAACATGGCTAGATTGATTCGGCTGTTGATGCTGATCAAGGATATATATGATTTATAGGGGCGGAAATGACTCCATCTCTGATTTCCAAGCTTTGGACTAAAATTTGAGTACCCTGGAAGGGTATAAAAATCAGCATTTAAAGAGCTAAAATAAAAAATGTCGTATTTTAGACACAAACAATTTTTGACAAAAGGTAATTCTAAGGGAAATAAATGTACGCATTTGAAAAAAATCCTTATATAAAATAAGTATCAAAATAAATATCATAAATTCTTTGTCCCCTGATATTTATCTCTCCTAGAACTCCAAGAAATATGTTCCAAAATTTAAATTTGAATTAAGAAAACATAAAACTAAACCCAAAATTAAATATTGAAATACCTTATCTTGAAATCTAACAAATAAAACAGATAAACCTTCGACTGAGAAACCCGGTCGAGTCCCATAAGCTATGCAGCTAAGTTCAAGGCACATCAGGCTGTGCTCCAAGCCGAACTATGCATAATCGGCCAAATCGGACTATAATCTGCATATCTCGGCGACAGCAACACTGTAATAAAATCGCGTAAGGGGCGGCGATTAATTGCTGCCGCACTCGCCTTTGTTTTGGCATTTAATTAGCGATCTTAGCCGGGGCGAAATTACAGCGCATACAAATTCTTAGCCGACTTTGAGTCGCTGTCGTTGTAGCGTTGCTGTTGCTGTCGCCTGGCATGTGCATTGCAAAATAGCATAAAAAAAGCTAAAAAAAAAACGACAAATTAATATCAAATCGATAATGTTAAGGCTCCAAGCTAAAAATCAGAAAACCAAAAGGCGAAACAGGTAAAACGAGCTGCGCTCAAAAGTTGCAAAGTGAATTGGTCTGAAGCCAAGAGGCGGCAACGGGAACTAAAGCTCAAAGTTTGTCGCGAAGCCTCTCTGCAGATCGCCTTCACCATTCTCTTTAAATCTCTGTCTCTCTTTTGCATTTGTTTATCAAACCAGGTTCTCTTAAGTCGTCGCGCTCTGTTGCATAGTTCGTGTGTAATATGTATTTTTTTTAATTGCTGCATTCGTAAATTAACTTTTGTTGGTCGACTTTGGCACTTTAGCATTGCATAGTTATAGGCGGGCTTTAATTTTAAGCTTGAGTGAAGAGTAAAGTTTAAATGGTGGAGGACAGGCTTTGTTTAATTATTTAAATAATGTATGAAGAAAAGCATGATTTAAATAGTTATAAAATATAGCATATATACTAAAAATTAGATACTTTTTTAAATTAGTTTATGAAAGCAAGCGAAAAAGCTTAGGAAAAATCTGTTAAATTACTCAAATGAAAAAACTATTTTTAGTTTGATTTTAAATATTCTTTAAAAGTATTTTAAGACTGTTTTTGATTCTAATAAATATTAGAGGTTGTATATTATTAAACATATGGAAATAACTAAATTTTCTCCTTTAAAAGTTATAATAAAATTAAACTTCCTGTTTTCTCTTTAATTTTTAATTAATTTTTATAAAAAAAGTTTATGAAGAGGACTAATAACCATATAAAAAATAAAATAATAATTAATAACACATACATAAAAAATGTCAAAACAAGAACAAGATTCTTAAAACTTGATCCCTGATCTGTCACTCGACAGCATCTTTATTTTCTTGCCTTTAACGACAACCACTTTACACTGATTTCTCTCACGATAAATTCAAGATTATTTTTTGTTTAACGATTGGTCTGGAATCACTTCTCAGACTCAGACTCAGACTCAATTTCATCCTCAGAATCCCGTGGGCAGTCCACTCTCAAGATCCGGCGCTGCCCTCCATTTCGCTTTCGATGCTGCTCCTTCGCGAATCATCCGCAGAATCGCTTTCTAAGATCGGCCAAGAATATCGAACGCGGGCAGAAATCGAAAGAAAAATCAATAAAACGGGGAAGTGTGTCAGATTATATTTTTAAAAACAGAGAAGGGCATTTAGGAACGATTCAATTAGCTCATGACCCGCATTTAAGGCCCACTGGCTGTGTAAACACATGTTCTTGCAACTGATTTACAAATTTACGATTACTGTCGATTTTGTTGCTTTTGGCCAAGTTTTTATGTAGTTTTTTCTTGTTGTATTGCAACAGCAAAGTGTAGAGCTGCCACCAAGTGGAACAAAAGGAATTCAATGGCAGCAAAAAAAAAAAAAAAAGGAAAAGGAAAAACCGAAAAAAGAATGGAATCTCGGAATTGCATTTGGTTAGTCATGCGCGAAATAATGGAATAGCTACAACAGCCCCATATATACACAAAGGTAGGTGTATATACAAATATATATATCAGAAATAATAATAATTACTGTTCGTTCAAGTTGCTCGCTTTTGTGTTGCACCAAAGACAACAAGTTGTCCAAGTCGCCGCCTGGCCTGGTATCTATCTGCCTTTGTGCGATCTCTCGGTGCACTGTTTTGGCCCCTTCGTTGTTAATAATGCTTTAATTTTTCATATTTCATTGTTTAGCTTCAGCTTGCTGGCCGATTCTGCTGCCAGCCAAGGACGCGTCAATGCGTCAGATACAACACCAGAGACTTGGAGTCGTCATAGCCAGATATATGTTCCATGGCTGATTTGGTGCCGATTTCTGATCTGCTGACAATCGACCTTCAAAGGCTGAGGCACAGCTGAAATTCCCGCAGGCGGACACTGAAAATATATGGGGATGAATGGCCGTAGACATAAAAAAGGGCCCTCACAAAAGATATTTCTGGTCTGATTATATATATCTTTAAAGTTTCAACACAATAAAAGTACAACTAAAGAGTGTCCTTCGGTTGACAAAGATTGATGTTTAAAAAGGATGGTTTCTTGAGAGGATTGTTAATGGATTTTATTGGGGAAATATTTACCTGACCTTCTGTTTCCTTAAAATATATTCATTTTAAACTTTTAAAAATTAGTTTTGATAAACTGGAAAAGCTTCAAAGAAAAAGGATGATTTAGTACAGATCAATAATATTTTTCAAAATTGTTCTATAACATTTGAAAGATTTTGTTGATTGTTTTCTATAACCACCCAATATCTGTTCATATTTATTATTCTCATGATAAACTTTATAATATTCACTCCAATTGTATAATATATAAAAAAAGTTTCTTTTAAAGACCCCTCTTTACTTCAAGAACCCTCATCTGTGTAATCTCCCCTTTTGGGTAACTTCTTTTATCGTCAAGTATAAATATTTGCCAGAACTTTCACCGAGACCGAGGCGAGGCGGGTGATTCAGATTCAGATTCAGATTCAGAGAGCAACTCATAATTAAATGGGTATTCACGGCGCTACAGAAGATGAAAAAAAACTCCACTGTGGTTAGGAGAACGCCATGATTTCATTTCGTGGACTTCCCAGGGCGGCAGCTTTGTCAGGGTCTTTGCCCAGAATCAGGTCGCATCCGAATAATGATGGCCAAAAAATAGCAATGCTCAAAAGAAGTGAACATTTTGTTGGCTACAATGACCCCGCATTGATCATGGACAATTTGTTCTAATTCCGCGCCGCTGAGCCAATGCGAAACAGGAAACCCCATTGGGCTGGCTGAATGATGATGCAGCGCATTCCGCGACCAAGCTCCAAGTTTGCCTCCTGCTCCGCCAACCTACCGATCCTCCCATCCAGCCAAATCCAAACCCAATAATACCTGTTGGCTGTCTGACCTTGTTGCTATTTGCATAACGGCAAAACGGTGACTTAATTGCCGGCCGCCGCCGCCGCTTTGGGAGGTTCAAGCTCAAGTTTGGAGACTCAGCTCAGCTGATTTGGCCGATTAAGCTGGGCATGGAGATGGACCTGGAGTTGGGAGCAAGAGCTGGGGGTACATGGAGCTCTGGCTGGAGCTACGATGCGGGCGCCACGAGGAACAAGTCACTGCCAATAATTGAGCATGCCTCATAAATAACGGTGGTATGTGTCCCTCCGTCTCTGCTGCCGCCTCATCTAGCCATGCCATCCCATGCCATCCCATCCCGAATCCTCCCTCGAAACAGCCCTCGCAGTTGGCAGCAACAAGTAGGACGACGTCGTCGACGAATAAAGTTATTAACAATGCCTCAAACGTGTACGTGGTCCTCTCAAAATGGATGAACGTGACAAATACCAAAAGCCAAGCGAAGCCATCTGCATGTACACTGGGAAAAATATCTCAGAAGCTAAGGATAACAAGGAAAAAATAAACAAAATGAACAAATACTTTTTACGATAAAAGAGAAGTTATCTTTAGGATATAAACTATATGAAATTTGATCAAAGAATTCAATCTATATTCCTATTTTATATTACCTTTCTTGCTACTATTTTTATAAAATATTTTTCTTTGCAATTTCCCTGGCTCTCCCAGTTTCTTTCAGTGCCCTGAGCCTGACCAAATGTTTGTGTTTGCAACTCGGGGAACAACATTGTCCATCATATCAGGTCTGGCCCGAGTTCGGTTCGTTGCGGCGGCCGGGTTGAAAAAGGGCAAGCCATGCCGCCGTTGCAAGTCCAAGACCAACTCCAACCCAGAGACTGCTGCTCAGCGTGGCCAAGACGAGACCGTTAACATTTTATTTGGCTAAAATTGCCTTTAATTTATTGCTAACGCCGATGCCAGCTAGCGGAGTGCGGCTCGTGGATTGGAAGTGCGATCAGGTTGAGGGAATGTTTTCATTGTTGATTTTGCTAGCCGCCTCGAGTGGCACTTGTTCTAATTTCTCCATTTCACGACCAATCAACCAGGAGGGGAGGCCCAAGGATAGACCTCAGACCCTAAGGCAGTCTGTAATCGAAGACCAAGGAGCTTAGTTCCTTAGTTCCCATCATAAATATGTGTCCAATGGCTGGCATTTTAATAAATCAATTAAACCCTTGGCTACTCATGTTGCGATCGGCGTTTCCCGCGAATCTACATTACTGCTCCTCCCTCCGGATCGGTGTGTGTGTGTGTGTGCTCCAGCCAGGAAGTGTCTACATCGATGTTAAGTGCAATCTAAGGACACAACAACGTGTGTGCCCGCAGTACACGAATTGCCAAAGAATCATCATTGGGCCAAGGGGGAGCAAAGTGGAGAGTGGAGAGCGTGGAAGGAGCGGATCATCGGGAACACGTGTAACCTGCCTTGCTCTCAGGTGAATCTCTGGCACGTACATGAAAATATTACACAAGATAAGGGAATGCAACTGCGGCTTCCACAGCAAAACTTCAACGGCTGCACTTAACAAATTTTATTGCCCAAGGACATGGGATATTTTTGATGGATGGCTGTGAAAGGGGAGTCCTGGATATTTCAGTTTTACTTAATACTTTTATTTTGAAGCGTATTAAGTCACAATGATATGCGTTAAATTAAATAAAATATTGTATTTCGATAGCTCAAGGAATTTACAAATAAATCAGCGTAAATTTATGTTAATAAAAGGATCTTCGACCAGTAGATAAGAATATTTATCAAAGGAGTCAATTAATATTACTTATATTTCAAGTATAATAACTTATAATTTTCCCAGTGCATCCCCAGGTCATGTTAGAACCTAACTGATATCCGCATTTTGCTGGCAAATGCGAATTAGAATGCCCGGTCAGCGGTCAGCGAATTGCAGCGTAATTAATGCCGCTGCCTAGTCGCCGGTTCCACCTGTCAGCTCTGCTCAAAATCAAGAAACAAAATTGTGACAGGTCGACTGCCTACACCCACGCTTAAGCCCCACTCCCACATTTCCGCCCACTTGATAATGCTTCAGATTCCCTCCACACCTCCGCCCACGACAAATGACGTTCAACGTCAGCGGACGCCATGCAATTAGCAACTCTCCAACTCCATCTTCAGCTCCATCTCCATCTGGGACTTGACCAGCCAAACAAAGTTCAATACCACAGACTGCTCCAAATCCTTGGGCGAGAGAAACTTGGCCAAAGTGCTCAAGAGACTTCTTGGTTCTCGGCTCAGAGTTCTCGATTTTCTGTCTTGGGGAAACTGGGTCACTGCTGTCACACATGTCATTGGTTCCGCCCGATATGTGCGAATATGCAAACAATAAAGCAAATCTGTGGAGGAGGACCCGCTGGAGCCCGGGCCACTTGACAAGCTTTGACAGCTGCCGCCGCTGCGGCACGAGCTCCGGAGACGGATGCGGATTTTAGAAACAGAAGCTGTATGCCCCATGCAGTTGGCCAAAAGGTGCGAATGAAGGTGCTAAATTATTACCAACTTGGACACATAAAGCAAAGCGATTGGTTAGAGGAAGGGGATTAGTTGGAAAAGAATTACAAATTTGGGAACTTTAATAGCTTACAAAATATTTTGCTTTAAGAACATTTAAGGAATTAACAGTGAGCTATGTATATATTTATATATTTAAAAGGTATTTTAAAGTCTCAAAGTGTTAATTAACCTTTTGCATATTTACCTAGATAATAATCACACTTCTTGTTAATTTGTGGCTAATTAGTAGAGAATATTCCTAGAAAATTAAAACTAATATTATGAATAAACTCACAGAAAAATATTCTTTATATTAATGGCCGCCAAAAACTATAGATGATAGGTTAGGTAGTATAATTATTAGCCAGAGATTATAGATCTTTAAATATAGTAATACTCAGGCAAATAACCTAATCGTTTGTTATTCCAATACTCAAATCATTTTTTCACAATTTTAAACATTTAATAAGTATAAAAACCCCAAAAATCAATACACATCAACTCCTTTTCCCTAAATAAACCCCCCCTAAACCTAAGCTTTCCCCCTTTAAAAACAAATTAAATAAAAAAGTAGCCACACAACACAGATATCCAATTGGCTTGCCCCACAAATATATGTTATTTACACGAGTGCGAGGCGTGCAGCGGAGCCCTAAATTACCACATTATCAAGTACAAGGCGGCGGCACGATTGGCGTGGCATGCTACATGGACAGGCCCAAAGTACTGACCCCACAGCAGGAAAAGCCACCAAAGAAATGAAGAGGGGGGGAGAAAAATCATGGAAAGGGCAAGACCCAACTTGGCCGCGATTTTCCTTCTCGCTTTTGGACGATTTCGACACTTTCAAGATTTTACTATAAAAATTTGCCATAAATTTGTTAGCGCGCCGCTTTTGTTGTGTCTCCTGGACTGGACTGCAACTTCTCCTGCTCTCCAGGTTCCTTTTTAGATTTTCTTTAAATACATTCTAGTCAGGGATGCTCAAAGAGTTGAATGGAAAATAGTTCAGAAAAAAATATAACGTAACCTCTTGGGGTTTTGATTATTTAAAAATAAAATAAATATATAAATTATAGTGATTTTTCTATGTAATAAACATATTCAAATATTTCCCCTTAAGTTTAATAAAATATTTCTACTCAAAAAAATCTCCAATCTCTTGCCACCACTGATCCCCGTCGCCGCGGAGGCTGGATCTTAGCTGGAAACCTACACGCATGTCCAGTGCCTCTGATGATATGTACTTTCGCAAACATAACTGACATGTTTGGCTAAGGAGCCATAAAATAAATTCCACTCTCCAAGACATAGGACAGGACAGAGGAGGTGCCGAGGTGGGACAGGCTGCTGCGAGTGGCGTTTCTGGCCAAGAAGGCAGCACGTGTCTTGTCTCGGCCAAGTCAGGCAAATGAAGTTAACTCAATCACGGAGGGGCCAAGGGCCGTGCCCGGGTGTCGGCCGGCGAATAGTAAAAATGTTAGAATAACTTGTATAAAATTTATCAAGCTGCCGTTGCTGCCGTTTCCCTGGGTTCGGATCCGGGTTTAAAAAGGGCCTGAACTTGGACGTGGGTCTCTGGCTGCTCCAGCTCCTCCAGCTCCTCTGGCTCCCTCCTTGGTGCAACTTCCTACCTCCTGCCACACGCTCAAGGGAGCAAAGTGATATTTATGCCAATTGTTGGCCAGCGCTACATGCGTGTGTGGGTCTTAGAAGTGCCAGTAGATGTAGATGGTCATGGAAATGGAAATGGAAATGGCCCTGGCAATGGGATTGGTTCAGATTGGCGGTGCAGTGAGAGAAATTAGTGGGGGATTTGAAGTGATATTGGTGAGAGAATATTGGAAAAAGGTTTCTGGACAACTTTAAACTAACATTTTTATTAAAAAAGTCGTAACTTTAAGTAGTCTTATTCCTCAACTAACCTTAAAAATAAACTTAAAACTTTTTCCTTTATTTTTTACCCTTACAGGGTATTCTAATTTGAGTTTATTTTATTTTAAAATAATTAAAAGTTATAAAACCTTAATTATCGTATTAAATTAAATATTAAATAAGCAGTATTTTTCGCTTTATATTTCTAAACAAGTTGGCGAATTATAGTTAGTTATGATTCTGATTATTTAATAAATAGTTCCTTTATAAAGAATATATTTAAAATACAACACGAAACAACCCACTCTTAGACCCTATTTTATACTCTTTTCTCTATAAAATTTTCAAAATTTACTTGCATTATTTTCGCTCTGTGTAAAGATCAGCTAAAGGGCCCTGTTTCTGGCGTTGTTATTTTAAGGCAAACACAAACGGACACAAAAGGTGAATTCAATTTATTACGAGAGCATTTCAAACTCACAGGCAAGGTTGAAGTTGAGTTGGAGCTGCATGGGAGTTGGACTTGGATTTAAAAACGAGGCTTATCGCTGGTAGTAATCCTTGGGAGCAGATGGGAGCGGGAGCAGGCGGAGTGGCCAAATGCAATTATGTGTATTTTATGCTCCGACTGGCTTCATACTTTTGCCTGATTGACAAATAAATTTGCGATCCATGCGTGACGATAGGCGGATCCGACTTGGTAACGAGTTCCACAGCGGAAAGTGTTCTGGGGGAGCCACTCCATGCCAAGAGGAATAGGAGCAGGAGCTAGAGCTGATAGCATTGATAGTTTTCCATTTCATTGTCAATGTCGACCGGAGCGGGCGGCTTTGGTTGGTTAATTAAGCCAATGCCATTGCAATCAATGTTTTCACTTAAGTGCAAGTAAATTTTGCATTCGACATCCTTCTATTCTTCCCTCTATTTTCCCTCCAGTTTTCCCCATTTTCCAATGCAGCTGGCCGGCCGGCAGGAAGAAGAACAACTGCATTTGTTTGATGTTAGAGACAGCGACTGACTTTGATTTCGTCTCTTCTGGCTTTGACTCTGATTCTGACTGTGACTTTGACTTTAACTCCGACTTGGACTTGGTCATTAGTAGCTGTCGTTGTCAATGTTCTTGGCTTGATTTGTTGGCCTTTTCCTGTCAACAGATGGGCCTAAAGTTGGGCGACTCTTGGCCCTAATTAGGACCAAAAGACACTGGGTTTTGTAAGGGGTCTTAAAAGGTACTTAAGGTACTTGAGTTTATTAAAAGATCTTTAATAAAAAGAGATATATGATATTTTATTCTCTTATTTTAATCTATGTTAATTAATAATATTCCAGTCTCAAAATACGAATGGGTGCCTTCTCTGTTTAATTAAAAATCCCTCTTTTAAACTGTCGCAATGCCACCACCACACACGAATTAGAATTCCCTGTGTCGCCTTTTTAATTACGGCCCGCATAGTTCTGCGTAAGCCGGGTCAAAAGCAACCGCTCTCGCAGTGCGATGCCGGCCCACGTAGCTGACCAGGAATTTATGGACAAAGCCACTGCTTCAATTACCAAGATAAGTCGGCGAAGACCAGACCCCCCGTCCCACCCAAATGTCTTGGCATAAAACTGTCGAATGTCGAATGTCGTGCGGCATTTGTTACTTATTACATGTAAAGAGACTACGGACTCGGACTGCTGCAACTGCGACCGATATCGATATGCTAAGCTTAGCCGATCAGTCACAAAATGATACGTATATATATACAAGCTCGATACTCTCTCAGCTACGTGCTGACCTTCAACTTACTCCGCAACCTTGTTAGTTGTTGCTGCCCGGAGTGTACACTATGTGTACCTCTGGTTGGTTTCTTTTTGGGCCTTTGACTTGCGGCACAATCGCGATCACTTTTGGTGATTGCGAGGCAACGCCTCCGTCTACGACGTCATCAGCCCGCAAAGGCAACAAACCCACAAAAAACAACGAGCAACACGCAACTGACAGCAGCAACAACTGTGGCAACAAAGGCGACAGTCAGAGCAACACCCCCAACAAGCAACACGACAATCAGTGATGACAAGGGACTGTCTTTAAGAGCTAAAGGGATTCCTTAAATAGAGAGTATAAATTGCAACATTTTCTAAAGAAATTATAGGAATTATATAAGAAAGGTTTATCTATTTTAAACAAGGGAACTAGTACAGCCCCCCCACAAAATTAATCTCTTATAATCATTGCTATTTGCAATAAACTCTTTTATGGAAATGCCTTTAATCTTTAGCTTGTAGTTATTCTTAGATTAATGATTATTCTAAATATTTTGTATCTATTTTTATAAAAAACATTTCCCAAAGAAAAACCCATTTCTTAGCATTCAAAAAAAATTAGTTTCCCCTCAAAACAACATGACACTTTGGCAGCACTGCCATCGACGACAATAGACCCTGGTAGACAGGCTCAAATTTGTTGGACGTCGTGGTTCCAATCAGACGGCGACAAGGGTTCTTGGCCATCATTAAATTCGAAATAAAATAATGCGCCACGTTGTCCGAGTTGTCCCACAGACTTGCCAGACTTGCCGCCTCTGTCACGCTCTCGCAGCCTTAATAACTTTGTCCGACTATCGTGGCCACCGCATCTTGGCCCTGGAAAGAAGGAGTCGAAGCTAGAATGGAGTAGCGTGGACCCGGTGCCTTACCAACTTATTGCTCTATTTTCGCAAATAGTTTTCGATTTCAGTTTCACTTTCTGTGCTGCCCATCATGTTAACAAGGCGACTGTGGTGGACCGACGCCAACTCGCGAGGATTCCGGCCAGAACTCAGGCATATGTAATGCCATCAACAATGTAAACGAGCCCTGGTCCAGACTTTAGGCCATAAACAACTTAAACGACGTCCAAGAATCGTTTGGGCGTCGTCGTCGTCGTCAGCGTGTGGGAAGTCCTTGGAAAAGCCCTATCATTATTTGATGAAATTAAGATGATTTTGCCCGCAAAAGTTACCAGCAGTTGCCGCAGTTCATAAATATGTTTTGGCTATGAAAAAAATTACCAGTGTGAATCATCTCAGAGACTGAGGAGGCCCGCATGCCGAAGAACAGGTAAGACGTAGCCAAAAACCCACACTCTTATGATTATGAAATATTGTTACCATTAAGAGTGACGTCACGGCAAGAGAATCATGGCACAGAAAATAATGTTGGTTAACTTTTAATAAAAAATTATCAGGCTTTAATTTAAAGTAATATATAACATGCATGTCCGATTATTATTAAATTATGTAGACTTTTCTTTCTGCAAATAATTACATTGTTTTGTAACTCGTAGGATTTTAAGGGTTTTAGATGGAATAATGCATACAAGGGGCTACAATTTTAATGATATAAATATTATTTAAGCAATAATAACTTCTTATTTTAAAGTAACAACAAACTGGAACCGGAAATGAACTAAACCTATCGATGTTTCTGTATGCAATCGATTTTAATCAATTTAGTTCTATGTTTTACCATATTTACTAACAGCTGTGTTAAATATCAGTATAATATCTATAGAAAAAACGAATTATAGAAAGCATTAGTTAAGAAATCTGCTACACATTTTTGTATTTAAAAAAATACTACATTTTCTCGCTGTGCAAAAGCAACGGCACTGGCAAGGTCATCATTTGGCATTGCCAGTCAGTGGAAATTCCTGTAAAAAAAAAGAACAGAAAGCCGCATCTCATAGGGGTTTACGATTCAGCTTCATAAAAGTATAGTATTCGATCTGGTTTTATTGCACTTGCGGTTGCCAGGCCGAGATCTGGCTAAAATCTTGCTTTTTCGCTGGCTTGCTTACTTTATTTTTTTCGGCTAGAGAGGTCTGGCTTCATGTGTATTTATACATCTCGATATTAATTGACCTGTTCTGGTTTAACTTGTTTTCGATTTCAGTTGCCGCCGCCGTCGCCAGAATGTGCCTTATTTTTTGCAATTTCTCTCGTTTTGTTTCATTATGAATGCATAACGGTAAATGTTGAATACTTATGCAAATTCTCGCACCAAACTGAACCAGTTATAAATTGTATAAATAATAAAATAAAAAAAATAGAAAACATTTAGGCAAACTTGTGTATGAATAAATACAAGTATTTAAACTTACAAACACTCAAAATGGAGCAGAGCAAACACTCGAACGGATCAGGCGAATGGCTAAGGCTCGAGCCGATGGCTGGCTGGCTGGTGTTGAGTTTTAAGTGGTTTGTTGAACTTTGGAAATGCGTGTGGCCACTTTTGACCTCACACACGAAAAACAATGTAGAAGTTTTTGAAAACCAATTTAAGATGGATAAAACCGCTCCCCCAAAAGCCAGTTTCCCGGCGTACATTTTAGCACCTAGTGAGCTGTAGAGATTTTGTCATTTGTTTTACGGTCGTTTCATATTTCACGAAAAACTAGTTTAGCCCAGCATAGAACGAATAAAATACTAAGCACACTCTGGCAGCTGGCATAAAACTTAATAATTATAAGACTCGAAATGTTTACTCGAATCTTTCTGAACCGGATATGGGGGTTGGGTAGGGTAACTCACTTTACTCACCACCGACTGAAAATAATGGCTAGGGTTATGTCATAAGTCTGGAAACAAAAAAAAATAGAAACAAGTTCTATACGGCATAAAAGTGAAACCAAAAAGTGAAATTGACTCGCACAGAATCGTTTAATGATAATAATGATCGATTGAGCATTTATGCAAATTAATTTTGCTAAATGCAGCATAATACATTTGGTTAATTCAATTAACATCGACGCTGCCCAGGGCAACTTTGGAATCCATTTAGAGACACACGTTCTTTGTTGGGCTCCTTTGTTATTATCTAAATGTTTTTTTTTATAATATTAAATTCTCAATTATGCGTTATTTTAATCGCTTGTTTCACCACCAAAAATACACACACTACACACAGACATTTTTGCAGCAGACATCAAACGCTACTTGTTCGGGCCTACGACGAGCAATTAATGTCGCCTCGAGTGCGTTGTGCAGAAATAGAAAAGACAGAAATCAATTAAACCATTCAGAAAAAAGAAACATACACACACAAAAGCGGAATATTTCTACTCTGGCGGAAGTAAAAGTTGCAGGAGAAGAGAATCGAGCCATTTTTGACAACGGTATTGGGTGGGTTAAAGCGCCATTAACATTGGATTTGCCATATAGCCGCCGCCGCCGCTGATTCCTCTGCGCACTCGAGTTTCATTAATCTTCCGTTTTGTGTGTTTGCTGCCATTTTTTGCCATTTGTGGTTTCTGTGCTCGATTTGGCGCAAGTCCCGCAAACAAATATATTTCCACAGAAACGCACACACCAAACACACACAACACACAACTTGTTTGTGGTTTCCAAAATCAAATGCCAAACTGCCAAGCTGCCACAGCACACCCGTTTTAATTTTCTGCAAATTAACCAAATAGGAAATCACACTAATTGCTCAGCATCCCATATTTTGCCATAGTTATACTTTATTCATTGAGAAAACTAATAAATAACAATCATTCGGTGGAACAAAGGTTAATTAGTATTTAAGAATAGAGTATAATGGATGGTGGTGAGTATGGTTTGTGCTCTACTTATATGGGGAAGTGGTCTGTTTTATGCCGAAACTGGTTATGTAAAATACTGAAGTTAGGCATTTAAAATTAGATAAATGTTTGGGAACTTATAATAACATGGAATAAATTGATAAAGAACCAAAATAAGGGATTAGTGTTAATTTATAAAAGTCTGTCGGTATTAATAGCTAATTAAACAAGAACTAAGACAAGAAAAGACTCAAAATAACAAGAATTTTTATATTTAAAATAAGATAATCCTTTGAATGTATTTTATAAAATCAAAAAACATCTTCTTTGAATGTTAAATAAAGTATTTTAAATAAATTTGTATATTTAAAAGATTGATTTTTAAATAAAAAAATAAATATAAAGACTTTTGACTATTTCCAAACAGTGCATAACGATCTTCCACTCGACATGAACTGGATTTCCCAAAAATATATTTCTTGAAACTGGGTTCCATGTGCCCACGCCCACCTCTCGGTTTCGATTTGCAGATCGATCATTGTATGTAGATTGCGCTTTTGATGGACAGTGATCATGAGCATGTCTGCGCCTCAAGTCTGAAGAGCGGGAGGCGTGGGTCTATTTTACATATTGGTGTTTTATTTTTTTATTTAATTATGCCATTAAAGAGCAACAGATTAATAACAATTAAAGCGGCAACAGCTGGGCATTCATCAGGCGGCGCAAACGTGTTTATGCTGCCCCACCGATACCGGCCAAGTAGTAGTAGTAAAAACAAGTATAAGATCGAAATCGAAAACGAATCACTTTTATTTTCAGTCCCCTCCAACTACTACAGCATTAAAAGAGTTAATTTTTAGCCAAACCCCTGGCTGTCTTGGTCATCCCATGAGATAATGATGAGGCCGGGATCCAAGTTGAAACCAAGAGTGGCGGCCTCAGCCTTTCGGTTTCTTTCTGCGGGCCGACTATATTCATATGATCCATAAAGATTGATATCATGCGATTCCTCCTCTTGACGCAAGTCGAAATGTGAATATATTCCGAAAACAGGTTACAATAGAATTTTCGGCTGCTGGATGTCATAAAATACAGCAGTTAGTCTCGAGAGTTTGTATTGTATCAGATGGCTATATGGCTGTAGTCTGTACGATGATTATTCAAGGACAGCCACGGCATTTGCATACTCATATGGCGGCTTAGTCGGACTTACATACCCACTACCTCTATATTAACTAAGTATGGCTTATAGATTGGATCTAGCAGCTGCCAGTATGCAGATTGGACCATAGAAATAGAGAGTTTCGAGTAGAAGAAGGAGAGGAGGCACTACTTTTCTCTCTGGCGTCATAAATCACCTGCCCATAAATAAGTCCAACTTAATGGAATAACCAAACTCGAGTGGCCCGATAACTCGGGACAATCACTCACTTCGGGGACTATTTTTAGAGGCTGCAACTAGCCAAAGGATCGCCAGGATCAGGCTAACGCCAGAGTTCTCCATATTTATCGCCTGCTACTTGTAATTGCCACAAATTCTATGACATTTTTATGCTGCCGGAGCATGAATAATTGATTTACATGCTGTTTGTGTACCTATTTGGCCCCGGCATTCTCATAAATTTTTTATTTACCAGTAGCAGTTGCCATGCCCCCATGGCCCATCCTTATCGTTTTCGCTTTTCTGGGCCTCCAAGTGGGCCCATTAATCAGAGAGTGTGTTTCGAATATATGGACCGGCGCCCACGCTGCCCCACGGGGATGCACTCTAATGGTTATGGCTATGGCTATGGCCACCATAAATCATGCGAATCGAACTGGAAGATTGTCGCAACGCTGCCTGGGCGAGATGGCAATCGGGCAACACGCGTTGAAGCTGCAATTAGCACAATCTCCCTCGCTTAATCTAAGAACATTAATTAGTTTATTCAAAGCGACTTGATGCCGAGTGGAGCCTGCATAGACGACAACTTAATTGCGGTAATTATGCATTAGCTCACATCGGAATGATATTACGAGGAATGATATTCAAGAGGTGCTGCTGCTGGTGGTGGCCTTGTCGCCGGGGCTTATCGAGCGGCGATCAGAGATCGGCGGGTGATCGGCGGGAGATCAGGTGATCAATGCAGATTTACTGGGCGGGGGTTTAATTGTCAGCAGATAAACATTTACAAGCTATATGTATGTGCTATACTTTTTACTCTGATATGAATCTCTTGTCTTGTAATAGTTTTATGATACTTTAAAGTTAAAGAAATCGTTTGAAAATGTATCTAAGAAGTTTTATTTATATCTTTTTGAATTTGTAGGGGATTTTTCTACTTAACTAACTACTATTTCGATACTTCATGTGTAATGAAATCTTTTATTAATGTATCTAAGCCGTATAATAAAAAGTTCTTAGAATTTCTAGTTAATATTCCTTCTCAAAACTGTTTCTAAATTATAATTATAACTCTTGAAAGAGTCACAAACTTATTTTAAGTTACTCTCCCCCAGTATACAATTTATTTGATAGAATCTGGTAAATTTAATTTGTTTAATTTACATGTTTGTCTCTCTCACATCTCCCTCGCTTAATTAAATGCCCCCCATTCAGTGTGTCAGGCTTCTCTACATTCGCCTTAATTGCATATTTAAAGCTGACATTTATTATAATTAAACTTACATCGCCCAGTGCAGACAGCATTCTCTGGTTGTCTGACTATTTTAGCATTCATTCTGCTTTCGGTTTCAGTTGCTTGTGCTAATTTCGCCGGTTTACTCTTGGGTACAAGTATGGTGTGCCTTCAGCTTGATTAATAAGCTGCCATAAGGCGGCTATCGCAGAACAGCAGCCGCAGAACCGAGACCATTCATCTTCCAGACAAAGAAGTGGAAGCCAGAGCCCCGCCGCATCCTGCCACCACGAGTGAGGAGGTGCTGAAAACGAAATTCATTTGCTGCCACATGGCATGAATTATGCGCGCAATTACTCTTCGGCATGTCGTGATGGTACTTGTGCCCCAAGAACTGGAGTGGTTCTCGTTCTGGTTTGCTCTTTCATTTTCTAATGTCAAGTAAAAGTGCAAGTTGCCAGTTGCGATTAGGGAATTGTGCCACTTGTTGGCTTCCTTCTAATGGCGCCTGAGCCTGGTCTCGTCTTGGTAGTTAATTACACCTTGTTTTGGGCCATGTTGCAAGTCAGCGTGTTGCCGATTCTCTGGCAGATACAGATGCAGTCTCGCATATATGTATATGCATATATTTGTGGTGCCTGCACCTCGGCACGTTGCAGCGTGTGAAATGAATGCCTGTTGTCAGAGCGTGGCGCATGTTGCTGATATCATCGAACAAGCCAACTAGCTAGCGACTTTGTCGCATCTCTCTTTTTCTCAGTTGAGATTCGAGGCCCTGCGGTGATAGCCATCGGTTTTCAGTCTCTTGCCGGCTGACATGTGAAGCGTCTTCTTCTGAGTCATCATCACTCGACAAGGCCGTTAAGAAATGAAGTCTGAGAGAAGAACTACAAGTCCAACTTTTATGAAATCAAAGGGTTGGTGGGGAAAGGAAATTGTAAGTAAATGGTAAAGAATGATATAATTTGTAAGACTAGGAATTAAATTAGAAGAAAGTAACGAAAAAACTCTTACTTAAAATGTGTTTATTATCATAATTTTCACAAATTTTCTATATTCTACAAGAAATTTAACAATTAAACGAATTTAATGTCACATAATTTGATTAAAAAATCAATATCTCCTATTTAAACTACACCAAATCTCCCAGTTAATTTAACTTTAATAATAGAGCTTAAAGTTACTATTTTCATGAGTTCATTTGGCGGTATTCAAAAGCAATTAGCATAAAATTGGCCACACTTAAAGCCAAGCTATTTTCAGACACTTTCCGATTTGGACCGCGTCATCGCCCCGACAAAGTTCTTAACATAATTGTTAGCGCCTCAAACGGATTGACTGCCAAATTATGACCGAAAATTGGCTTACATCAAGTGGTCAAAGTGGCCAGAGCAGTTTCCCAGGCCTCAAGGCTGCCCCGTACGCGGAAATGGCCGGCGGTTCAATTAACACACCCAAAGCGAAACCTTTTCCCACCAAAAATAACAAAAAATAACAGTCGACGACTCATACTTATGCTCTGCCACTGTTTTGATTTTGATTTGGATTTTAATTTTCGGATTTTATTTTTTTGGGTTTTTGGTTGTTTGGTTTTTCATGTATTGAATTGGTAACGTATCTGCATGCCCGAGTGTTTGCGGGGCGTTAAAAAAGCTCTTAAATTGCACAACGTCTCCTGCATGCCAACCAGAGTCGCAGCAATCTTGTGAAATTACAGTCTGAAGGTCTGAAGGCGACCTTTACTTTTGGTTTCTGGGTGTCGTTGACACTTCGGCTGCTCCTACTCTTGCTCTTGCTTTTGATTCAAGTTAATGATTTAGCTATAATTCAGGTTACGTCACAGCTGCGGCTGCTCTGCTGAATCATAGTTCCGTTCTGTGAAGGACTTTCCTTGATCGATCGATCGTTCGAACGTTTGCCAAAGGGCGGCCAACATGGCGTATACTCGATCTGATAGAACAATTCGCTTATCAATCATACGCCACGTTGGCCGCCGTCAGCCCACACTATACAGCGCCGTCACTTGAGACAGGGCCAGATCAAGAATTCGCCATTATTTTTAGCCAGATCTCTTTTTATTTGGTTTCTTTGTGTGTCAGCACGAATTAAAGATCGCGATTTAAATCGCACCAAGAAGCCAAAACAAACAACACGACCAACAACAGTGTATGCGAGCCATGCGGAAATTGTTTGTACAACATGGCTAAAACAAAGGCGTCCCAAACAACATCTAGCCAAACAATTTATTATTACTGCTATTATTGTTGTTAATATATTATTATTGTTATTTTAGCAGCCGAGAGATGAGCAGCCAAATAATTGAACATAAAACGCTAGTTAAACTCGGGTCAACTGGATACTGTGTAAAGTGTCAGAATCTGAAGCCGAATTCCCCCTGTTCGCCCAACCTTGATATCAATTAGCGAATTTTCAAGTGGCTGCACTTGGCATAAAAGTGCCCCCCTGAAAATTAGATGTATTTCCTATGTTTTTCTAAGAATTTAGACACTAATTTAAGGGCTTTTAATAAGAGATACATTTGTGGGTTTGAATTAAGATTGAAAACATATATTTGCATATTGCTTTTGTCTTTTAGATTACTTAGGATATTAGTAACACAATATGTTTCTACATTTTCCTGTCTATAAACATTTTCCTGAGCATTTTTATAGGTTCAATTTGAGTTTACATACTGATACCTAGCTTTATAATTTCTTGTTAATTATTTATTACAAGTTTTCAGGAAACTCCTTAAAAATAGGTAAACCAAAAATGTAAAATACTCTTTTAAATTAGTTTTTTTCAATATTTTTAAATAAGTTAAAGTTATTAATAAGACTATTAGAAACGAAAGAAACCTACTTTTGTACGTACTTCTTGTATTTTCCTAAAATCTAGGGCACTTTTTTACGAGTGTGTTAATTTCTCAATTTGCCTTCCACTTGCTGCCGAAAAAAAAAACAAAAAACAAAACAAAAATTTGCTTAGCCATTTTCTCCCAACAGTCGCCGTTTTTTAGTGCTTTTGTTTTATTTTCCGTTTTTAATGTAGCAAGGTCGTTCGTTGGTCCGCAACGCCAAAGCAATTTGTAATGATTATTAAAACAGCGACCTGCTTGGCATGCTTCCCCTTCACCTGACCCGGCCCACAAGTGCCATTGTTTACTGTACCCGTACCTGTACCTGTAGCTGTTGCCGTTTGGCGTTGGCTTTTAATTGAAATAGCAAAAAACAGTAACAAGTAACAAGGCAGCGGCTGAAATTATATTGGATTACAACATGGTCAGTCGAGCTGCTGCTACTGCTGCCGCCTCCTCGGTGGCTGCGAATATATGTGGCATTCTTGAGCAATTATTGCCGCACAACGCAGCCTTTCGATGATTGAAAAGCCATGAACATTGATTATGACAGCCGGACACTCGAGGAGTTCTATTTAAAGCGCCAAGTCCAAGTTCCAAACTCAAAATTCCAGGGGTGTTAGCTCAGCGCCAATTTGGCAGCCCGATAATTGACATGTGAAAGGGAAATCCATCAGATGAAACCGTTTCAGGTCCATTCTATGCTAAGTGTCTGCACTGCCACACCCCGTTTTTCCCGCATGATTCACAGCGTTAAGATATATATATTTTGAATTTTAAGCAAATAAATTGCATTTAAGCCAAGCGAAACTGCCATAAACGAACAAAACTCGGACTCGGCTCAAATTGAATTATGTCGCTGGCTGAGTTAATTTAAAAAACAAAAAACCAGAGCCAAATAAAGAAGCTTGCTGCCGAGGGAATTACCCAGGGGATTGGATAGATACAGATACATCCGCAACGGGAGCGGCGAACCCAACGAGCAAATCAAAAGTAATTCACACGCTAAAGTGAGAGAATAAATAAAAGAAAACCAAAAATGTTAACACTGAAAGCTAAGTGATGGTGGAAAAAATAGATTACTGCTTTTTGGGAGCTATATCTTTTGATAATAGTTTCTGTATGAAAAGTATACATTTTTAAATTAAGGAAAATGTAAGTTCTATAAGAAGATGTAATTATATTATTCTTGTTGAAAGCTGTTTAAGTTTATAGATTATTGACTTTGTTCAGACAAAGTTTAAATCTATATATACTCTTAATAAAAATAAATAATAAAATATAATAAAGGGTGTAATACTTAACTTGATATAGGCTCAGAGTTAGCAGCTTCAAGGCATCTTTGATTTTATTATGAAAAACCATTACTGGCTTTTAGGAAGTGTAAAAGATTTATATCTTTTGATAATAGTTTTTCTAAAAGAAGTATAGGAACAGCCGGAATTTTAAGCTCCTAATCAAAATACTATAATATTGAGCTGGCCATAAAATGTTAAAATGTTTACCTTTATTTATAATTAAATTTTAGTTTAAGGCAGCACAAACATTAATTCCCAAAAACCTCTAAAATATTTTCAAAAATCTTTGTTCTTCTCAGCCTTAAGAACCATTTTACCCAAAGAATCTTTGCTAGAATCCTTAAGAACCTCACTAAACCTCCACGCTTGGCAGTCGTCGGGCGTCTGCGAGCGGTTTTTCGAGAGAAGCGGGATCTTGGCGTTCGGCATTCGGCGTTCGTGTTTCGTGTCGCGTTTGCTTCGCTGCAGAGCTTCGGCTCTTCAAGCTCGCCTTCGGATGGCAACGTTTTTGGCCAACTTGCTGCGGGCCACACCGTTAGCCGAGCAGTCGAAACACGCAGCTTGAGGCGAGCGGTTCTTGCGCGCGCTTACACCGCCTAACTCCTTAACCAAAAACAGCGAGCAGCTACTAACCCACGGCAGAGACTCAGTAGAAGTCGTAATCGCGACGCGAGCGCAGAGTTCTGAGAGTGTTGTGCAAATTGAAATTGTAAATTACGCGGCTCACGCAATACCTTTTAAATAAATAACAAACAAAAAAACTATAAATAAAAAAAAAAGAATACAAAAACACAAAGAGAAAAAAAAACTAAAAGAATACTGAACTGTAAAACAGCAAACACTTAGCGCATAATTGAGGAGAAACCTGGCTGGTTGATTGATTGTGGGCGTTACGACGAGTCACACTCGGGAATAATAAATCCAGCACCGATCAGGGGACTTACATTGGATACTTACGGATTGCTCTTGGAAGCAACCCCACCAGCAGAAGGTGAGTTGTTCCCCTGTCATGACCTTGACATTTGACAGAATTGATTTTGTCATTCGTCGCCGCTAATTGAAATGAATGCACGCTCAAGCGGAGAAGATCGTTTGATTGGCACTTAAATTGTGTTGTACAATCATCGCGCTGCAAAATTGTCCAAGACGAGATTTTAGCCAAGCGGGCAGAGTCGAGTTTTTAATTAGCATTCTGTGGCATCTTATAAATAAACATGGTTTTATAGTTCGCTCGAGTGTTTGCCTGTGTGTGTGGATGTGCTAAACGCCAAAGGCCACTAAAACGCGCTGTCCATGAGTGTTAAATAAAATAAAGCCAAAGCCGTGCTTAGTACTCCCCATACTCGGGCGTTTTGTACTCAAAGTCGTGTGTGTGTGTATTTGCATGTAAATTACAAAATCAAGTTCGTTGCCTGAGTCTTTTGTTTGGCCTGCACAAAAGGTTCTTTTGGCCATTCGGAATAGAAACCCAGTTGCAGCAAATTATTACAGCGCCTTAACTATATGGAAAACTCTGTTCAACAACCTTCACTGGCCCTGGGCCGGTTTCAGTGCGAGCTCTGTATTATTTCTGAAAACGGGTTTTCCGAAATGCGTGCGCTTAATTTACACGCAGATTAGCATTTACATTAAGATAATTTCATATTTTTATTAACCAAAAAAGTGTCAGAGCCGAGCTCAGCGGATTAACTTGTGGTCGCCTTGGCCACAATTTATGAGCGATGTAATCTCCAGTTCACCTGAAACATTCAATGCATACGAAATTCCCGAAAAAAAGAATAACAAGGAAGGTATCGAATCATTGCCATCTCGGCTCAAGCTTCACGTCATGTGATTCAGGCATCTTTATATATATAGAAGTATATAGGTATCTTTGCTGGATCTTCCGGGGGTCTTTGGCCTATTCCCCGTTTTTTTTTCTGCTCAGCCTTTGTTATGGATTCGCCATTCCCCCGGCTGGAGTTCTATGTAAACAGCCAAAACTTATTTGCATGCCAAATGAAAGCCTCCTAATTAGGACAGCAACAGATGGTTCTGTCTTGGCCCACATTCGAGGCTGTCATTTAACCAAAACAACTTGAGCCAGCAGCCTGCCCCTGAATTATGTCCACTGATCGCCGCTATTGATATTGATTGCCTTCTGGCTTATATGTTAAATACCATTTGTTAGAATTTTACACCCAATTATTCACGCAATTGTTAATTACGCATTTGATTGTGTGCCAACGACGGCTCAATTTCAATTTGAAGCCCAAATTAATGAACTCTAATTAAGCGAACGGGGGGAAAAAATATATAAAGTATGAGAAATAAAAAATACGAGCGAAGCGGCCTTTGTTGAAGTGCTTACGAGTCTTTTCCTGCTCTTTAATTGTATTTGAACACACACAACAGTATATCGGATGTGCATTGTAGTTGCCGCCTCTATTGATTGGCAGAAATCGGTTTGAAGAGTTTCCAGATATCGTTTTCGTTTCGTTGCCATGATGTAATTCGGCGGGGCCTTAAGTCCCTCTGCCATGAATCACACGGGACAAATGCCAGCTGCCAATTATCAATTGCAGTGGCCTGTCAATGGAATTAGCATAGATGACTAATTGAAGCACACGAAAAGAATATATATATGTAAACAGAACATAAAACCCATAGCCAGTCAAATTTAATTAAGCGAAAAAGACAAGCCAAGTCATCTTCATTTGATTTGCGTTGTCTCCTCCAATTCTCTCACTATTATCTTTGGGAATCAGTTTTTTTTCCGCGCGGCGCTCAAGAATTTTGTGTGTGCGCCACTTGTTAAGGCCTAAGAATAGATGCGAGCCAAGGCCCGAAACGTGCTTGGCCAAATAAAAACCGAATTTTTGCAAGTAATTTGAACATTAAAAACAATGTCGGGTAATAATAATCACTCAATAGCAGCAGCGCCAACAAAAGCGGAAGTCCAAAAGCCACACGAAAGTGCCGTGCAACATCGCGTCTCGCGCCTCTCGCCACTTGGATTTGTATTTTGTGTCTTTTCGTTTTGGTTTTCTTTTATTATTGGGCCGCCTTCCTGGCACGAAATACTTTGGTGAGAATTGCAAATTCTCAGCCAATGCAATGGGAGAGAAATAAGTGAAAATATTATGAAAGCCGCCGCTGTCGAAGCAAGTGAAAATCGGAATTTATAATTTTCGTGTGCCGATTTTTTTCAACCGCAAAAATAGTGCTCCGAGCAGCTGCCACCACTGCCACTGCAGCTGATGATGGTGCTGCTGATGGTGATGCAATCAGCCTGACATGCACATCGAGTGACAGAGCAGACATTGCGCATACGCCGCATTGTGCCGACTGCAAATCTCTCGCCCCACAAAAAGCAAAAAAAAAAAAGATGAAAGCCGAGCAGATCCCCCAAAGCTGAGCCAAAGCGTTGTGGGGAGTCGCTTGGCGTTCATCTCCAAACAAGAATTGGAGCAAGTGAACAGGCCAGAGCAGCCACACACAATGGAGAAGCCCCAATGCCCTAACTTTCCAGCTATAAATTAAACATGGAGATACATAGAGATAGAAGCCCAGGCATTTAACTTATTAAAGCCGGTCGATCTAGATGCTAGCTGTGAAAGACACCTTTGACAGATGGCTGAAGATACAATGATTACCATGAAAAATGGCAAATTTACATTCAGTTTATAATTAGTTAATATCAGATGAAAGTAGGTAACAGAAAATAAATCAAACTAAGGTAGAGTTCAGAGTTCTTGAGAAAGATTTGCTTAAGATTTTTGATACTATAAATAATACAAAATGCTATTTAAAAAATAAACAATAAAATAAGAAAAGCCTTTTGGAATAGGAAATAAAATAGGAAGCATGAAAGAAATATTTTAAAGTATTAAACATTTTTAAGCTAGTTCCCTTTTCAGGAGTTCATAAACCTTGTAAACCATAATTGCCAAGGAAACTAATTAAATCTTTAACAAATATAACAAATATTAAATGAATCCCCCACTTAACTTTAACAAATAAGCATATGACCAAGATATACCCTGCTTGAAACGTATTATATTATATTTATATACGTGTTATTCCTATATGCAGACCCCCCATCTCCGATGATTATGACACTCACACGTGCCCGGCGAGTCTGGGGCGGCCAAGTCAGACTCTTCATCCATGAGTTCCTCACTTGGATTTTCTTGCATGTTGCGTGCCCCACCACATACTATATATATGTATATATATTTTCATCATCATCATCTCCTTCAGTAACAATATGCGATTTAATTTTCATTTTCTTGCCGCTGCCTCGGCTGCTGTTTTTGTTTTCCGTTGTTTTTTTGTCGCCTTGCTCACATGGAGACGAAATAAAGTGCCAACTCATAATAATGTAAGCCACGGAGATGCCAGGCATGTTGTTTATGTTGGTAATGGTGTTTGTTGACTGACTTTTGTTGCGTTGTTACAAGCCAGTAACAAGTGCACAGCCGCCCGCGACATTGTGCAAACAATTCGTGCGGATTTCTTGTTTTGTTTTTGCATTTATTTTAATCATTATGCCATTAAGTCCCCCTAAGGCTGGGCGGTGTCGCTTTAATACATTTAAAGAAAAATAACAAAAAGTGCTTTAATTTAAATTGGTCTCTGAGTGTTGCGGCGTGACAATTAAAGAGTTAATACCTTATGGCCGTCATAATTTTGGTGGCCCGATATTAAATTGAAAAATACACATTTTATGGTCCGAAAGTAACAGCACAAATACTGTGCTCTCGATGAACGAGTGTAATAAGGCCCCGCCGAAATAAACTCGTTCCAGCCGGACATGGAGACATGTAAACGCATGGGGCAAATATGCGAACTCCACAGTTCAGTTCACTTTCAAGGTTGTCCCCGGGCGTCAAGAACCAAAACAGTAACGCCAGCAGCAGCAGCTGAAAAATGAAAATGAAAACGAAACTGGAAAGGCGAGCTGCAGTTTTCCGCTCTGTGGGTGTGGGTCTCTTTTGATTGTGACAAGTCACTCCACGCGCTCCCATTTGAAAGGCGCCCAAGTGCATGGCACAAGCCAATTGCGCAATTGCAGTGATTCATACAGTGGACGCCAATTAAGCGAAACCGAGTGCCGAGTTCGAGTCGGAGTCCGCGTCCAAGACCGCGACCAAGTGCTAAGCCGCTTAGCCAGCGGACAAAGGAGCTGCTGGCTCGCTTCCTTCTGCGCAACGGCCTTGGGGAACTGGTACCGCCGATCCGTCGCCGTTCTATAAACTGCGTACTCACGCACAGAACAGTTGCCGAGTTGCTAAAAATACCCAAGCCAGCGACCTTGTGGGCTTACATAATTAATTGCAACCGGGTTTAGCGGCTCGGTGGTATGCGGAAAATGTGCTAAAAACGAAAGACTCAGGGCACGAACGTGACACGAGCGAGCGAGAGAATCTTCGTGATGCACTCAAACTTTGTATATATATATTTATATAGCTCGAAAAAAAGCCAAGCAAGCTTAAACAGATTAATAAATCTGACAAACAAGATAAATCATCATGATCATCGGTTGGCCATGTAAGAAGCTTTAATAATTATTAAGTGCAGTTTAAACCTTTCATAAGCAAAGGCCAGCTAGTTAATTAAATTTCGTATTCCCATCTATATACTATATATTAAATATATACATGTGTTCAAGCTAGTGGGAATCTTGTTGTTGCTTTTGGCGAATGCGATCATCGCCAAAAAATCAGCATCACGTTCGGCATACAAAAAGATTTTATATACTTATTAGCCAACAGCAACAGCACAAAAAAAAAGGGGGGAATGGTGAAAAGAACGAAATGTTATGCGTATATATTATACAATATAAAACAGTCAGTCAAAAGAATAAGAGAAAAAAATAAAAACCGGCATTGGCAGTTGGCATTTCGACCCATTGACGTAGGAAACCCAAAACTTAATCATATCGCTCTAAAATAGAAGATGAAACAGACAGAACTGAATGTTGGCAAATGTTGAGGCTCTTGCGGGTTTTGAGAAGAGGTCAAGTCGTGGCTGGGCAATGATATATTTGAGTATCATTAACAGCATAACATTGAGTCATGAATGAAAGTGTAGAATCTCAGCCATGTGTTGGCATTCTAATTAAGCGAATTCAGCTGAATTCTAAAGAAGATCAAAGGGGTAAAAGAGATTGAACTGGGAGATACCATACCATACCATTACCATACTTTTCAACACCCAATATGTACTTCAGTTTTAGAATATTCATGATTCTGTTTCTCTTTGGCCTATAAAACTGTCAAATCTTAGCCCCGTGGGCGTGCCGACATGCGGCTTACAGAATATTATTTGCCATAAATCTTAAGTTTTGCAAAAGAAAACCAGTTATATTTAAAAAATTTCGCCGTGGCCAAAACGGATCTGTGAGCATGGAGTTGGAGACACAGAAGTGCGTGACATTTATCAAGTTTTATGGCTGCTCTGTCCGTTAATTAAAGAACCAACGCCAACGCCAAGGCAAATAGAAAGCCCCACTCGGCGGTGGCATCAAGGGATCGATTTTATTTAGGAATTCTAAACGGGAGACGTCATTAAACTGCCGCTGCAGTTCTGGGTAATTTGGAAACCAATTTAAATTAGGGCGATGCAGGGCATGTCGTGCCCTTAATTTGATCACACGCTCAAATATGTCGCATTTTGTGATGGGTGGTATGGGGTTTTTAGATGGCATTTAGATGGGAATAGCAATTGGAAATGGTTATGGGAATGGGCATGGGAAATCGTGGACTCGGTAAATATATTTAAGCAACCAGAAGACTCACTTTCATTGCCATCGTGAGTGTGTGACACACATTTATTGGTAAACCGCATTTGGGCCACAATTAATGCCAATCACGTGTGGGGTACACCTGACTACTACTACTGGATTTTGTCACAAAACGTTGACAGGCTAGCTGGATCGCTGACTTTGAAGAAAAACCCCGAATGGCCAATTGAAATGCCAGGCCAGTTGGCCTGACCCGCCGATGAAAAAAAAAAAAAAAAATGCAAAATCAAGTGTGTTTGTGTTTGACAGAGTGTTTAACACAAAACAATTGTCAAGGCATCGCCTCAATTAGAGGCGGTGACATTGGTGATTCCATCGATCAAAGGAGTGGCAGTGGAGCGAGCTATCCCCTTACTCCGACTCCGACTCCGTTTCCATTTCCATTTCGTGTGCAGAGTTCATTGGCTCGCAGATTGATTGGTCTGATTGCCTAATAATCTCCTGCCCCCAGTGCGTGGCTTTAATTCGGTCTGCCAGATCCAATCAGAGGCATTCGCACCCGCTGGAGGAGCCACAACTTAATTGTCCATAACTAGAAGCGTTGCTCATAATTATTTATAATAATTTTCGGAAAATGTTCTCTTCTCCCCCCTTGCAGAGGAAACGAATCGAGCAAACAAAATGATTTCTCGCCGCAAGATCATATCGCGTTCCCTGGACAATTTGGACGCCATCGGGCAAGACGAGCAGGAGGAAGATGTCTGGCACGATCGCGAGAAGCTCTTCAGGGTGAGTATTAACTTTGGTAATGTTAACCCAAAATTAAGGCTAATGTCTTCCTATGCCCGCAGGATCACATCAATGAGGTTCTGGCCAAGTGGGAGCAGATTGACGACGAGATCTGGGCCAAGATAATCGTCTTTGAGAAGAATCGGCGCGTGGCCAAGGCCTACGCCCGCTCCTCTGTGATAACTATAAATGGATCCAAGAATGGATTCGATGGAGTGCGGTGAGTTGGGTGTTTTTTTTAGACTAAATGTGCAAGTTGCTGTTAAAGTTCCTAGTTATTTTATGTATTAAAACATTTATTTACCCTCCTTTCCACAGCATTGGTCTGAATGGCTTCGAGAATCCAATGCGCGATGCCGAGACAAAGGTCATTAAGAAATCCATTGGCGATGGATTCAAGATCAAAATGGACGACATTGGCAATATATTCATCAAGCGGTATGGCAAGAGCAGCATCTATGTAAACAGTACGTCGCAGGGCAACGAAGAGACGGTCATAGGTGGCGACATTATCCAAATGCCGCAGATGTCCCTCACCTCGGGCACCTCCGCCAAAATGTTCGACATGAAGAAGTTCCAGACGAACATAAACCGGGAGTTTGCCCGCACATATCCAGAGCGTGGCAGGCTGGAGCGGCAGTGCCTGTCCGCCGTTTCGCTGGTCAAGTCAAACAACAATCTAATCAACTCTCCGGTCTGGATACTCGTGGTCAATGTGGTGGCCATGGATATGCTGAGGAGTCGCCTTCAAACCATTCCCAAGTCTATGGATGCTTTGGGAATGAGAGTGCCGCTGACGAATAGCAGCGAGGATCCCTATTCCACAATCGAGAGTCAGGTGGGACTGATCTATCCCACGCCCGCTGCCTCCGATGATTCACAGAACTCGCAGAACTCGAGTAACTCCAGCAAGGGAAGGCGCAGCATTTTCAGTGCCGCCTTCCTCAACGAGGGTCCATATGTGCCCAAGGTGGGTACGAGTTTAGTCTCTGTTTGTCATAATTTATTTACTGGTATTATTTCTACAGCCCGACTATGAGGCTGGTGGCTCCCTGACGCCGATCTATGCGGAAAAGAAGCGTCCGAAGAACAGCAGCAGCTCGCAGCAGCGCAAGAAGCAGGATGATCCCTACTACTGCGGCCTCCTGGCACGCATTCCCAACTTTATCAAGTCCTCGAAGCAGCCGTGCAGTGGCGGTGCCAGCAGCAAGCCCAAGAAGGAGCCCAAGATCTCGAGGAAGATCTCGGCGCAGCATCAGCATCAGCAGTTCCTGCAGCCGGCGCAACCGATACCCATTGCCACCTTCCACCACTCGTACTTCCCCTACAAGCTGTATCCGCCCCAACATCGTCTCTCGCAGTCGCAGATGTCGCTCTGGGATGCACGCAGTCTGATCAGTGCACATGGTAGGTTCTCCTTAATCCTTGAACAGGAATAATTAAACTAAATTCCCAATTTAATTGCAGAATGATCAACCCGGCTGGCCCTAATTTATTCATCGTTTAGCATTAATTCTACGATTATTTAGTCAAAAGCCTACGATTAAGATTTGGTCAGAGACGGAGCAGGAGATGGATCAATGGATCGATCATGTGGAGTGCATTTCGCTCAGTTTTGTGATAAATGCAGCGAAGTGCAGCCATTTAGCGTACACCACTTAATACGCACTAACTCTAAAGTACCGCAGTTAGCTTTAAGGCAAGCAGAGAGATTTAATGATTATGCAATTTGTAATGAGTAATTAAAATTTTGCCATAGTTTCTTAAATCATTTAAGACTGAGAGAATGATTGTCCTAGAGCCCAAGGAGAGAGCGCACGAGAACGGAGGAGAGTCGACAATTTTAGGGGGCACCGAATGTCATAAGCAAATTAATATTGCTACTTTAGGCGAGTTCAATTTATTGTTTTTCTTATTATTTCTTGCTGTACATACAATTCATATGTAAATAAGTTCGAATTAAATATGTAAACGACATTAGTATGCATTAAAAGAAAAGTTTTTAAAAATCAATAAAAGCGTTTTGTTATTTTGGCATATATGTATGTATGAATTTTACTTTTTTTGAAGGTGAAGGACTTATTTCCGAGCCTACAAATCATATATATTCTTGATCAGCATCAACAGCCAAATCGATCGATCTAGCCATGTCTGGGAGAAAACAAAAATTTTATTTTTTTTTTCAAAATTTTTTAAGGGGTAACATCATTAAAATGAAAAAAAAAAAAAAAAAAAAAAAAACAATAATTTTTTTAACTAGTTATACTCAGTATGTATATTTATAAACCTAATTAAAACTAACACAGAACAGTTTTCCGAATTGAAATTAATGCTTTTTTGACTGAGTTGTGATAAATTTTAAGTTAGAATAATCATATTGCAAACTGCAAGGGTATATGAATATCGGCTACCAGAACTTAACCCCTTTACTCTGTTTTTTATTTAAAATTAACTACTTTAAATGAAAATTCTGGTATTTACTGAACCAGCCGACTATTAAATATAAAACGATATTGATCTGGAGTCCAGATTCTTATATAAAAATGCTGGAAGCTAAAAGAAACCTGTGCAAACATAATAATACTTTACAAAGCGGCAATCTTCTATTAATAATTCAATTAATGAGACAATAAGTTTATCAAAAATATTATTAAAAATTAAAACCTTAGATTAACAACCAAGAGCGTCTCGCTTTAGCTTCGATCGCATCTCAGCGCTTAACAAAAACAGTGGACCGTGACCAGGCACTATAAAATCACAGAGTTGTGCTATTTTGCTACGTTCCACGCATTGACGCTTCTCATCCTCGCTTCCAGCACCTTTCCAGATGCTATCGTCATCCACGTCCTCGCGACGCTCGAAGAGATCCCCCGTGATGGCCACCGTGCCGTCCAACTGGGAGTTCCTGACGACTACGGAAACACAGCTGAGCGTGTGCCCTGGGGTCCTTCGGACCACCACCTCGCCATTGGAGTCCAGTGGCAACTGCTCATCTTCTTCTTCGCTCCCAAAGTGATCCATGTAAAGATCGCGATGCGATGCACACGCTCCGACCAGATGCATGCGCGCTTCTTGGAACAGGTAATTGCAACCGATGTGATCCGAATGGCCGTGCGTGCATACCACCACATGGATGTCACCGACGACCAGGCCCTGATCGGACAGCAGGGAGCGCAGGAGTTCTCCATCCCAGGCAGTCATGGTGTCCACCACGATGTTGGTGCCATCCCAGCACCGGACCAGCGTGCAGGTGCAGTTTGCCCTCATGGCTGTGCCCTCCTCGCGGGAGTAACCAGTGTGAAGAACGACCACTTGGTTTCGAGGTCCAGGATCCTCGGAGGCCATAATTTGTAATTGTTTTAAATAAATTAACTATTTTTTAAAAACTGTAAACATCGGATATGGTGCTGCCAACTTATTATAGCAAATGGGAAAGAACTATCGAATGGCGATTACTAGCGCAAACTATCGATAAGATATATTAATAGCAGAGCTCCGTTAGTTGTTCGATCCCACACCCATCTCTAGTTTTGGTTTTGTGTTTTCATTGGCGCGTTTTTCCAAGGTTTATCCACAATTGTGCAATAAAATAACTGTGCGTGCCGATCCACAGCCCCCCCACGCACCATGGACAAGTTCCTGATCCGCAATCCTACATGGAAGACGAAGACGTACGGGTCGGCCGTGGCGAGCGCCGCAACAAGGAAGACACCGGCCGCTTCCACGCCGGCGTCACCGCTTCGCCGGCCGTTGCAAGATTCAAACAGTGTCGAATCGAGGCTGCCGGGCCAGTCGCCCTACAGGCCTCCATCCAAATCTCAATCCCACAGAGCGGCAGGTTGGCTGTGCTTTACATTTTAAGAGTTGATCTTTTTAACCTTTTTGGCTGCTAACTTATCCCAAAATTTTTAGTCTTAGTAAAATACAGAAAAAAGATCAAAACGCAATGTGGAGAAACGATGAAGACATAGTTAATCTGTTTTATTCTCATTGGAAAGCCGACCTGCAGGCCAGGACGGGCGAGAAGGTTGAGCCCTCAAACGCCACCAAATCCAGTCTCCATCTGGCTGCCTCCAAGGTGATCGCAGATTACCGCTCCAAGTTGAAGGAAGACCTACAAACGACGTCCGCGGCAGGGGCTGAGGCAACGGCACCAAGCCAGGGGGCAGAAGCCGGTGGAGCTCTAGCACACGGCAGCACCACGCCCAACAAGCAAGGCTCGCACCTTATGCGCCTGCAGCAAGATCTCAACAGTCCCAGCGCTGCGCTGCGTCTGCGCGCACTGCGAGCATTAAAGTAAGCTGATAATTCGGATAATCCCCAGATCATAAATCCCCTAACTCAGTTACTTCGGCAATACCAGAACCCCTTGCTTATAACTTCAAGTCTCTTTGAAATCAAATCTGTCTTTCCGATCGAAAACTATTCATATACAGCCTGAATATTCTTATATATTTTTTTTACCAAATGTATAACTTTAAGTATGCTGCTAATCTTTTTAGGAGCCCCTCAAAGAGCGCCTATAACAACTTTGATGTGTCCCACACCGAGCACAGTATAATTACCACGGAAGAGCGCAATCCCAAGGAGCCACCCACCCTTCCCGAGCTGCTGAAGGATGTGGTAATCTATGTAGAGGTGCGCACGGGAAATGACAATCGTTCCGATGGCGTGAGGACAGTTATTGCCAAGATGGGAGCCCAGGTGAACGATCGCCTCAGACGGTAAGTAAACCTATCCAATTGATAAAGGGGAACCTCTTACTGAGGGCTTATATCTTATTGTTTAGCAATACCACCCATGTGGTCTTCAAGGACGGCCTACTCTCAACCTACAAGAAGGCCATGGAGTGGCAGATACCCGTTGTGTCGATATTGTGGATTGAGGCCTGCAAAGTGCAGCGCAAACTCTGTGATCCCAGCCAGTTTCCGATCAGCAATATACACAAGTACGAGTATCCAGAGCTCTTTGGCAAGATACCGGTGAGTAGTGACTGCTTGTTTGTTGGGATAAACCTTTTAGCTGGTTATTATGCATATTTAATTACGTTTAGTCTCAAGTATAGCTGTGGGTTTTTATGGCATAGGGAACCCCTTAGGGATGCCAAGAAAAAAAGATCTTTCCTAATTTTAACATGGCAATTAATAAATAATATAAAAAATTTCTGTAAATTCCTTAAGTTAGCAAGAAACTCAAAATATTCTTATCACAAGCCGACAACGCTTCCAACCCAATCTACGGTCCAAAGATGGTATCATTCCCGTGTACAAATTCATCAACTCCACTTGAGATATGCCTTGGAAATTGAATGTGTTCTCGACTAACACATTTTTTCCAGACAAAAAATGAGAAAGAAAGGAAATATGAAAAGCCTTTAATGAGTGTAATCGGTGGCATTATCAATTTATGGCTGTGCCGGCACAGAAGCATTAACTCAACTTGAGATATGCCCCCCATTAATGGGTCATTGGTGGCTCAACAATTTATTATTTTATTGGGCACATAAACTTAAAGTAAGAGTATGGAAATTTAACCACAGATAGCCACAAGAGGGTTCTCTCTTATCGATTACCCTTTCCTTACGATGATCACGATAAGTGCCGTGGGTGGTGGACTCTTGCCCACGGTCACTTCTGAGCCGGAATGATTAGTTAATCCAGCAAATGGCGGGCACGAAACGCCGGCCCGCGGGCCGTCTGAAATTGCACGTATCTCAAACACAAAATACGCGCAATATTGGGAACTCTTTCGTGTCGGACAGATTCTTATCATCGGCTGACAGCGAGTCAACTGGCTGGTTGGTCCGCGTTATCTAATTCAATTTGCTTGCGCGCGCTTATCAGGTATCGTAGGGCCTCGGCGACGGCCAGGAAGTTGTCCGGACGAGGCCGGCACGCTGTCCGGGAATGGGGAATGAGAGTAGTCGAGAGTTGTGATGCTAATTTGAATGCGCTTCGTATTTATTGCTTAAACATTAGACTGTTTAAAAAGAGACGAGAACAAGCCACTGGACACCGGTGACAACTTAAAACCTAATTCACATGCACGTTTGTTTACAATCTTTCCGAGAAGCAAGCTTCTCTGCCTGCTCCTCTGGTCATTTACATAACTCGCTGGAAATACACAGATGCACCAATGCCATTGCGGCACCGCAGTTGTCAAGCTTCTTTTTTTTTCTACAAAACTTACACTATAGGTTAGATTAATTAGATTCTCGTGTGGGTGTGGGCTCTGGGTGATGCCGCCTGCTAACCAGACGCTTCTGGTTCTGAGATTTGTACAATGCCCGCTTATATTTACAAGCCAGAAGTTTGCGTTAAGTACAATGGAATCCTTGAATTTATACTATTTAGTTGTTTGTGAGTTCTGCGAGGCGGGCGAAATAGTATCGGTGGGTCCTCACGACAGCGCCACCTCCAGGCACATCATTATCAGGAAACCGGAGACCGTGCCCCACGTGGCAATCGTTCCATTGCCGCTGGCATGCGCCTCGGGCAGAATGTCGTCCGAAACAATGTAGATCATGGCTCCAGCCGCAAAGGACAAAGCGTAGGGCAAAATAAGGTTGGCAAAAGTCACGGCCACAGCGCCCAGAACTCCAAAGATGGGCTCCACCATGCCGGATAATTGACCGTACCACAGGGCTCGTCCCACGCTGAATCCGGCGGCGTGCAGAGGCAGGCTGACGGCCAATCCCTCCGGGAAGTTCTGAATGCCAATGCCAATGGCCAGGTTGCGGGCGCTCTCGAATGTCGACGAGTTGGTGGTGCCAATGGCCCCGAAGCTAACGCCCACGGCCAATCCCTCGGGTATGTTGTGCACCGTAATGGCCACCACCAGCAGCATGATGCGCTTCCACTGCGACAGCGCATCTGCTGCGCGCTGCTGCTCCTCGGGCGTGGTGTAGGTGCACTGCTCCATCTCGTTGATGCTGCCGCCCTTCTTGCGGCGCCGCGACTCCCCACTGTGCTGCACGCTCAGGCAGTCCGAGAAGCTGTCCAGGCTCTTGGAGGCCAGACGGTCGGTGGCTCCATTCCGCTTGAGGTCATCAATGGCTATGTCCGCCTTGTCCTTGTTGGTCTGCGTCATCTGGATCATCATGTTGGTGCTGTTGAGGCCCAGGTAGGACATCAGCTTGTCGCATCCGTACACAAAGATGGATCCCAGTAGAAAACCTCCGGCCACGGGCAGGAAAGCGTAGACTCCGTAGAGATGAGAGCTCTCCGCCATTTCAATGGCTGGCTTCAGCAGAGACCAGAAGGAGGCCGCAATCATAACGCCCGCTGCGAATCCCAGAGCCGCGTCCAGTGACCTCCGCTGGTTGCCACGGACGAAGATCACCAAAGCGGCGCCGGCGGCCGTCAGGCCCCAGGTGAGCAGGGTGCCCAGCAGGGCCTGGGTCACGGGACCGTAGCCTGGAATCATCTTTCAGCCTCTCGTGCTCGTCTCCGGGTGGTATCGTTTCCCAAAGACTAATTTTCGCGTGTGCGGGGCGGGAACAAGTATCTTTCTTAATTGTTTACTCGTTGCTCCAACAGCAGATGCGCACTCAACCGAAATGTGCCACGTTCTTGGGCACTGATTCCGGGTAAACAAACAGAAAACAGCTTTCAGCGGAGCTCGGTTTCGGTTTTGGTTTCTGTCTCTGTTTTTGTTTTGTTCTCGCCCTCAATGGAATTTCCGAGTGAAACACTTGTTGCTTATCGCTGCCGCCGCGCTCGTTGCCTCTTGTGGAATGGTAAAGATTTCTACGTGGAGACGGAAATATTTGGAAACGCGTAATACTGTTTTGGTTGCTTAAAGGCCTAAAAGTTCTGGCGGAGCGCGGTGGAAAGTGACTGAGCTGACAGCCGCACAAAAAGCTATTTTTATAGGGCCGCTGCCTTCGCCCCAGTTATCGAGTGTTGTATCGCTGGGGTGTATCGACTAGTCGATTTTAGAGATGGCAGACGCAAAAGTAATAATTAACGTATCGTTCAGTTTGAATTTTCATCAGGCATTTCATAAAGCTTTTTTAATTGTTCTAAATTATACTAAATAATGATAATATTTCGCGACAAAATTAGACTATCGAACGCTGAAACCAGCTGGGAGCCATCTCAAACGTACACAGATAACGTTTTTTATTTAAACAACGGGCAAGATATCACGTAGTTATAAACAAATAAAACAGTGTTTTCTAGTCAACATGACTGACAGAGTCGGGCAAAAAGTCGGCAGCATCCGCAGCAGCACAGCCAACAATAACACCAAAGGGCATGAGCTGCACGCCATTAATTAACACACTCTGGGTCCTCCAGGTTATTAAATCTTAAAACAACCATTTGTTGCAGCGCGTTCGTTGTATGGCATCGGACTATGAGCATAAGAACTGGGTGCCGAAGCGCCAGGGAACGCCCAAATCCTCGAAGGACACTGAACCAGGATCGGGCGCTAAGAAAACTCTGCCGGGAACACAAACCACAACGCCAAATGTGAGTATTTTTGAGTCTAGCCTAGCTTTATTCTTATTTTACTTGAAACCCTTCAATTAAAGAGTTCTTATTCCTTGCAGAATGACATCAGCCGCTTTTTCCGAGCTCTAAACCACAAGAAAAATGTTGATGATGATGCCTCTGAATCGCCAGCGACCCGACTACTCAACAGGTGAGAATATTCCTCTAGATAAACATATTTATTGTTGACATTATCAACTTACTTTCTTCTGTAACAGGATAAGCAGTGGTTCCTATACTCCTTTGCCAGCAGTGGCTACTGCTCAGCAAAAGGATACCAGCAATGGCAGTGGCGATGCTGTGGCCGCAAGACAGATGCAGGCTCAAAGAAGCCTTAATTTCACTGAAAACTCCATCAGCAATACATCGCAGTCATCGAGACCACCACGAAGGAGTACAGTGGAACCAACTCCGGTTACGACTACGCCACCAGTGCGCACCAGTCGGCGCCGGAGCTGTGCAGCGGATTACAGCAGCCAGCAGCCAACAACAGAACCCCGAATGACTCGTCGCAGAAGCTCGCTTCTAATTAATTCCGTAACGGAAGAAGCTGATGCTCCGGCAGCACCAGTCTTAGAGCCTCGAATGACTCGTCGCCGGAGCTCTTTGAATCTGGCTTCGAAGCCGCCAGGGGATGCAGCACCTAAGCAAACCATTGAAACAATTTCCGAAGAGCTCGCAGCTACTGAAGAGGACAACAACTCGATTGTGATGGAGGAAAGCATCAAGGTGGCCCAAAAGACGAACTGCGTAGAGCAGTCATTAGAGATTAGTGCGGTGCAGGCAGAGGTTTCCTACATAGCAGACAGACGAGGAACTCTTCACGCCTCTGCAACGATGGATATTACATCCCGTGGGTACCACAATGTAGCCACCTCGAGTACCACGCTAATGGATGAAATGTTCGGAGCAATTGACAGTCCCTCGTTGAACAATGCAAACTCCACCATAGAGGAACCACTGACGCCGATATTTAGTTCGACCCGTCTGCCTGGCACAAAATCGACTGGGAATCGCAGGCGCACCCTCTTCAACTTGGACATGGATGTGGTAAATGAGAATATTGAACGGATGAACGAATCCCATCGCAGATCCCTTGCTTTGGCCAATGAAGCCGAGCTTGGCGAGTGTCGTGCAGTTCCCGATGTGGAGCCAAAGCAAGTGACGGAGACGCCATCGAACGAGCCGAAAAGACGGCGCCTTTTCAACCCCAATGACGAGGTGGTCATTTCACCGCCAAAGAGCTCCAGGAAGAGGCTGAGCGTCAGTGGATCGTCGGGATCAGTGCAAAAGCGTCGTCGATCGTTGGCTGCGATTCCGAGCACTGCAAAAATACCATCGGAAACTCCTGCTCCTCCCGATGCTGTCAACAAAGTCGTCACAACCTTGCCCGAGGAGACGGAGGAAGTGCCGGACGAAGCTAATGGCCAATTTGTGACTCCCACGTCTTCCCTTGAGGCTATTCCCGACGGAGAGGAGGTTTCCACACCCATCACGGATGCAACTACGTCAAAGCCAGGCAAACCACGTCCACGCATTCGTACTTTGGTGCACACAAATATGCACCAGGAGCAGATCCTGGTCATCCGCAAGGTTGGTAGCACGGCGCAGTGACAACGTCATCCACCATCATCGTCCCACTGTAGTTGTCGTAGCCTCCAGCCTAGTTATAGTTATAGATTAGATTATAGTTAGTAATCAATTCGTTTTAGTTTTCAAATTTCCATATTTGCGACTCCATATTAATTATTGATTAAGCATAAACAACACTCGGTAGATTGGTAGCAGCAATTTCACTCTCTTTCTGTAAAGGCCACACGGCACAAAAACGAATAAACTTGTATATCCTCCTCATTGGCGGCCATGAAACCTAATCGAAACCACCGCCTTCAATCAATCCCCAATCCCAGGCCCTGCGCAAGTTGCGGGGAATGCGACTGGATCCGACCGTTACTCAGCGCACCACCCACCTGGTTAGCCTGGAGCCGCGCCGCACCCTGAACCTCCTGCGTGGCCTGATGCGTGGCGTCTGGATCGTTAACTACCAGTGGGTGCTGGCATCTATGCGAGCCGGCAAGTGGGTCAGCGAAGAGCCTTACGAACTGAGAAGATTCTCCCGTGCCATCGAGGTGAGTGGCGGTGGTGGTCTGTCGTCTCCAGTTAAACCAACTCTGATCCTCATCTATTTCTTTCAGATTTGCCGCACCGAGCGCCAGGCCTTTGGCATTCACTACCAGTGCGAGCTGTTTCGCTTCATGCAGCCCTTCTATGTGTCATCCCTGTGCCGACCCATTCAGTTCAACAACATGAAGGAGCTGCTTCTGCTGGGCGGTGCCAAGCTGACGGAGAATCGATTCAAGGCCAAGTACGTTATCGGGGACAAGCGCCGAGCCGACGACGACCGCCTCTACCTGTCACCCTATTGGGTGCTGGACAGCATTACCAACATGCAGATCCAGCGATTCGGAAGATACCTAATGAAGAGCGCCATCGTTACGCCGGAAGGCATACAGTACGAGTGTGCTAGGGATCTCGAGATGGCAGAGAGGTCGCAGAAGCACGACTTTATCGATCCACCTTTGGTTTTGGATAAATAGATGGAGGGAAACTCCATTAATTTTTGTGTTTTAGTGCAAGAAGCAAGCCAAACATATTGCATTATAATTTCAAAATGTTTATATTTTTCTCTGTTTAAAATTATTTTGAGTATGTAAATATATGGGATTTATAGCATTAATTTAATTAGTTTTAAAAGTATACCTGTATCACCCACTCGATGTATCATTTTTTAAATCGATTTTAATTAGTCAATGCTTTTTTATTATAAATAACCTTCTGGAGCGTAAAGCGTATTATATATAAACATATATTTCTTGTTTTAATCGTCTTCTGTTTTTGGCTCATTGCACTTGATGACTTTATAAAGAACTTTGCAATACAAAAAAAAGAAAAATTAAAAGAGTACTGTTTTTACAATATATCTATACGGTTTGCTCTTTAAAAGAAAAGTTTGGATAATACCTGATCTTAAATGAGACACCAAATTGCCCCTAAATTCCTTTCAAGTTCCTCAGAAATTCACAAATTCAAAACAAATAGGTATAATTTCTTTTCCAAATTGCAATCCCCCCAATTCAAACATTCCCAATTGCTTTCTCAGTTGCAAAAGATCGCTTTATTCACACGATTTGAGGTATTTGTTGTCTGTTTTCAAGGGTTGAACTCTTCAACTTGCTATCTTTGTACTTTGTGGCATCTTGGCGATAAAGTGCGTCTCAGCGAGCTAAATGCAGTTGGGACTTGGACTTGGACTGGAACGCGATGAAGTGAGGCGAGATCAAGCGCTGAAAATCAAAAAGGCAAACAACCAAGGATATGGTGCTTAAGTGTCTTTTGGAAAAACTGAACAAATACAAAAATAGGGGTTTTTATTTTTTTTTGTTAATAAAGTTATCGCATCTATTCTGGTTCTTTTTCTCGTGTACAAAGTAGTGTGTGTGCAAAATAGGGTAAGATAAATGATACATATCAAAATTAAAAGGTTAATTTAAACGATACAATAAATGCTACAGAGGATATCTAAATATGATACCATAATGAAGTCAACTTCTCATCATATCATATGTAGTAAACTAAAGATCGACGGGGGAGATGTAGGAGGAGTGATTGTGTTTCTCAGTGTGCACTCATTCCGGGGTATCCACCTATCCACCGCCTTGTTAGGCGGCCTCGACTGCATTTAACATTCGTATCCGACGAAACTCCTTTCGATGGAAGAAATTAAACTTTTGTTTTTGCTGGAACATCATCTTATCGGTCATCTTGCGCAGAACTGGTGTTATTGTTGCTGCTGCTGCTGCTGTTGTTGGACTACTATTGTGCTGGCTGCTGTTGCTGCTATTTTTGAGTGGTGGTTGCTGCATTAGGATGTTGATTACTTGCTGGCTGCTGCTGTCGCGGCGGCGTATTGTGGCTGAGTTGAAGCAAACTTGCTACTTCTTGCCCTTGGTGGCCTTCTCGGCGGCCTTGGTGACCTTGCCACCGGAGGCGTCCTTGAAGTTGACAGACTTGATGACACCGACAGCAACGGTCTGCCTCATGTCACGGACAGCGAAACGTCCCA
>VNJU01002731.1:0-58983 GCA_008042675.1 Drosophila seguyi | reverse complement strand
GCCGAATCGGTATGTAGAACATGTACCTTTTGGGGTCGAGTGCCGAATCGGTAAGTAAAATATGACCCAATCGGTAATTGAGCGGCTCTCCCAACTTGATTTGCTCTCTCTCTTCCTGTATTAGAGGTGCAAAAACATCGATGTTTTTTTTGACAATAGAGAGCAAGAGCGCCGAATTTGAACATCGCTAGAGATGATGGACGAGCGGAAATTTTTTGTTTTTGAATAATATTATAATATTTCAAAATTGTTTATCAGGTGTCTTCAATCAGTTTAAAGAAGACGCAAACAAATTTTCTGTGTGGCTGCCACTAGTTGCGAGTCAGACAGAGCGTTCAGCAAAGATGGGCAAATAATTTCTGACCGCAGGACTCGCCTCAGCCTCGACATTGCTTATAAACTTATGTTTATTAAAAAAAAGAGTTAATTTTTTAATAATATAAAAGAGCTTGATCTTATTTAATAGTTTTTTAATATCAAGAAGTTCCATTTTTAAGTTAATTTATTTGTTTTTTAAATTCGCGAAGTTTCCTTTTTGAGTTCATTTATTAGTTTTTAAGTTCGTGAGAGAATAAATATTTCTTTTTTAATTTTTAATTCAGCAATGAAAGTAAATTTCACCTACTTAAAAAATTAAAAAAAAAATTTTAAACATCGATGTCTTATCGATGTTTTGGGAAGAAACATCGAAAACATCGATGTCTCCATACATCGATGTTTTTGCACCTCTAGAAGTTGGCTCCGCTTCAGAGGTGCAAAACATCGATGAAAACATCGATGAAAACATCGATGCATCGATGCTTATCGAATTTTCTAAAACATCGATGTTTTTCTTTGACCATCGATGTTTCTGTGTCGTCACTATCATTCAGTTAAATTCACCTAATTCTGTTAACCACCTCATCGACTGTAAGAATTCATCCGAAAGTTTCTGTAAAGTCGCAAGTTCTGTTAAAATCCATCCGCAAAATTCTGCTACTCTCATTTCGAGGTGAATTCCGAGAGAAAAATAGAGAGCGAGAGCGGGCCGAGCGCCGAATCGCTAGAGATGATAGATGAGCAGATATTTTTTGTTTTTGAATATTATTATATAAGTTTAAAAATTGTTTTGTCATTATTTGTCTTCAATTAATTATACTTTCAGGTGCCTTCAATCAGTTTAAGGAAGACGCAAAAAAATGTTCTGTGTGGCTGCCACTAGCTGCGAGCAAGACAGAGCGTTCAGCAAAGATGGGCAAATAATTTCTGAACGCAGGACCTCGCCTTAGCCCCGACACTGTTGATAAGCTTATGTTTATTAAAAAAAGCGTTAATTTTTTAATAACATAAAAGAGCTTGATCTTATTTATTAGTTTCTTAATATCAAGAAGTTCCATTTTTAATCATCAAAGAATAAATATTTGTTTCTTCATTTTTAATTAAACAATGAAAGTAAATTTCACTTATTTAAAAAATTTTAAAAAGAAATTAAAACATCGATGTTTTATCGGTGTTTTGGGAAAAAACATCGAAAACATCGATATCTCCATACATCGATGTTTTTGCACCTCTACTGGGCTTCAGAGCTGGAAAAAAATTGATGTCATCGATGTTTTCGAAACATCTCTAATATCGATGTTTGGCGGGCCAGTATCGATGTTTATTCATTCTGCGAATTAATACTTTATGAGAGTTTTGATATTTGTATGAGAGTTATTATATTTGTATGAGAGTTTTCATATTTGTAAATTTTGATAGGATATTATATTATCTCCTTAAAAACTGCTTAAAATAGTTGGCCAACTTATAAGCTATCATCGACCATTGTCGAACAAACATGTAATTTGTTTTGAACAATATTTTTCGTTTCTGTTTTCATTTTATATTTTCATATTTCATATTTTTAAATATGCCAGATCTAGCCTGAAATAAAATAGTCCGTTCTCCTCAAAAGTCTGGCAGCTCTAGTGAACTTTTTATACAAGTTTTATTATTTCCCTAAGTGCATTGCACCAAGCAATTCGCTATGTACAATAACAAATTGTTCAAAAGTTTAATATTAATAAACAGGTTCACAATTATCACAAAGTTATAAAACCCATTTCCTTTGGAATTTCGGTATTATTCGGCATGCCAGACACGGGCACACTGTCTAGTGTATTTTCATAATATTTGGCACCGAAACCGTCGCAATATCCGAATAAAGTGAATAATTACTTTGGTTTAACTGCAAAACGGGACACAATTGACAGCGCAAGAGACTTTCGGAAGCCAGCCAAAGCCGAAGAATGTAAAGATGCTAAAGTACATCAAGAGGCAAGCCAGTAAGTTGGAAGTTTTCACTACTTTCCCCCTCCTCTTGGTGGTGACACCAATTCCAAATTTGTTTTCATTTTTTTTTTAGGCCGCCGTCGCAGCAGCCAAGATGTCACGGATGGCCCCGCCGCACCCAACGCAAGCGATGATGTGGATGGGACCGATAGTGCGGTGGCGCAGAAACGTCACTCGCTGCGCTCCACAACCAGTTTCTGTGATGAGGTGTTCCTCGAAGTGGATGAGGAGGGCGGCGTGGGAGGAGGAGCCCTGTCCGATGGTATCAGTTTGTGCAGCAACGATGGTAATTACCTGCCCGTACAATTGTTTGTCACGTTCGCACATTTAACTCGGCTGGAATGGGTGGGAATGACAATACAGTTGGCAAACTGTGATATTCATCTTTGGGCAAAATCCAGATCCTGAAGATAAGGTGTTCGAGTTATAATTAAACTAATTCTTGCTCTTTTATAGACATTTTTACCTACCACTCGCGTTTGTCTATGAACCTCGCCTCCATTGTCAGCGATCCCAACTGCCTGAGCTATTTTGTGCAGTATTTGGACACTCGACAGGTCCTGCCTTTGATAAAATTCTACCTGGACATTGAGAACTTCAAGCGAGCGGCGGCGCTTACACAAGAAACTGAGCATCCGGAGGTAGATGAGGAAGAGAACTCACTACCGGCAACTACTGATCCGACTTCTCAGCTGAACAACAACAACAACAAAAGTGACAACGATGTACCTGAACTGAAGACGCTGTGCGATCTGTCCATGAGAAAACCCCTGACAGACGATGAGAAGAGCCGGATTTATGCCGAAACCAACCAGCAGATCATTAATAGACAAAAGTCCGGATCGGGACCAACATCTCTGCCCAATTCCTCCGAACTTTCCAGGGCCAGCATCAGCGATGCCATAGCCATTTACCAAAAGTATCTGATAGTTAATGCCAGCCTCCAGGTGGAGCTGCCAATTGTCATACTGGCCCACATATCGTTACTCCTTTGCGGGCGAGACAAAGCCGAATGTAGTAAACCCATACCGGCCAGTTGCTTTGACGAGGCCAGAGAGTTTGTTTTGGAGCAATTGGAACGCGATCATGTCCTGGGATTCCTGCAGAGTGGCTACTATTCCACCTACTGTCTGGAGTTGGTGGAAGGTGGTTCCATTAATATCTACGATGTGTTGTACAGCGAATTGGCTTTATTTTACTTTACCGAGTACCTGGAGCAGCGTCAGGAGCGCGAATGCCTCGAGTTCTGGATCACGGGCATTAATTTCCGAAAGAGTTTCGCTTCCGGAGAGGATGAAGAGGCAGCACAGAGCGATGCCATGATAATATACGACAGATACTTTTCGCTGCAATCAGATTGCCGCCTGTGGATGTCGCAGAAGCTGCGATTGAGAGTGGAACAGGCCATCTGTGCTCCTGGCGAGCAGTGGCAAGCCTTCGACTTGGCATTATTGGTTACGGCCAAGTATCTAGAGCAGAAGTACTTTGCCGATTTCCTAAAATCCCACATCTTTGATAACTATGTCAACGAGCTGAAGATTAAGAGAGGTTGGTTCTACATGTTACCATTTAAAGGGCGCAATAAATTTTTGATTGCTTTATTTTACAGATAACTCTGCCACCTCGCACTCGAATCTCCTTCAACACAAGCCAAGCCTGCGTAGAACTGGCGCAACAACCAATATCCAGCGGCATCGGAAGGCCTTATCCATGTCGGATTGCACGCACATCTCTCAGCACAACACGCTGCTTGCTTCCATGGACACACTGCCGTCAAAAACAACGATAAATCAGCAGCAGTCGGGTAATCTCAACATTGATTCCCGGCAACTGACGAATCCCCAACTCTTGTGGCAGCGTCCTGTTGTGGGGGCGCTGAAATTTGGTTTTGTTAACTCCTTGGGCCGTTACGAGCGAGACTTCGAGGCCGTGGATGCAGTGGCTCTCAAGTCGCAGCCATGGTCACTGAGTGTCAGCGGTAGCAAGATCAAAAATGCTATGCGGAAGCTGGTGAATCTTCCGGAGGATAATGTGCAGGAAGAGATTGCCTGGCAGGTGGCCGAAATGATTGTCAAGGATGTAACAAGCGTGACGCTTAGTGGATCAAATTCAGCACCTCCCTTGTCCTAAGGTGTGTGCTACAGGAATTTACGTTCTCATTTTATTCTACTTTTTTGTATTTATTATTTTTACGCTCAAAACAAAGCAAGAATCTCCCCCGAAATGTGCACAAAGATGAAGTCGCAACAGAAGCTCTCTAACTCTACTTTCTCCTATGTACAAACTATGTTGAACAAACAAGAATCCAATTATTTAACATATTAACTTATTTTCGTTAATTTTGTGAGCTTTGAAAGCCGCACAATTTACCTTGACTATTGCTCGCTCATTTGTTATTTAATGCAACAAAATCAACCCAAATCTCAAATATATATGTATTGAGACGGAGCTTTTGAGTCTTTTTTACTTCATTCCGTTTTATTATTGTATAAATAATCTTTTGTAATATATATATATAGAATGTATATGAATATTTTTGCATACTACAAAAAGGAAAATTTATTGTTAATAATAACATTTTTCTATAATCAAAATCTTTGATGAATATTTCTTTTTACGTTGAGTTTTAAAGGGGTCTTGATTAAGCTATAGTTAATTTCATACATTTTCTAAGTCGAAATCAGCAAAATGTTGGGGTAAAAAACGCACAAAAGAGGTTTCTTAAGTGGTTATTAAAGGGTTAATACCACTGTTAACATTTTTAAATCGAATATTTTAATTTAAAGCTTTTAAGCCTTGTCAAATTCAAATTATTTTCAAAGTTATGGCAACTGGAGGTAAACTTTTTTAGCTTTACTTGTTTTTTTTTCAAGGCGTGGTTTTGTAGGAAAGTTTTGGTTGTTTTAATTTTACATATTTCTCTTGAAAATGAAAAATGTAAACAACGTATACGCCACGTATACCTCTTGTTCAAAAATAAACAAAAAATTGTTATTATACTTCCTCACTTTCACTCTCTCTCTCTCTCCTTGAAATTTATTGAAGCCAAACTCTTATATCTACTCAATCTACTTCCTCGATTGGAACCTGTCCCGTTTCGCTAAACCATCGCAGGATCCTCAGCATAGTTTTGGCGGAATACAGGCAAAAGGGATACTCGTTGAAGCACAGCTCCGTGGAACCTCTCAAAGCCAGACCGCGACTAAAGGCTCGTCCGATCTTTACTGGAGCCATCTCTAGCGATGATTCCAGATAATCCATGAGCAGCTCCGCTTCTGGAACTTTGGCTTCGGCTCCAGACATTAGTTGACAGATGAGGGATTGTAGGCACTCGAAGGGATCTCGCGAGAGGATGCGTTTCCAATCGATGGCTGGTGGTGGAGGTCTTTGAACTCTTTCATGTGCTACTCTGGCTCCAGCTACTGCTGCTTTTCCTCCTCCTCCTCCTGAATCCTGGGTCCTTCGCACCCAACCCAGATCATGACCATGGCTTGAGCCAGTCTCTCTTCTAGTTCGAAATAAATTCAAAGAGGCACTGGCCTGCTGAATGGGTGCAATGGCCATTTGAATAGGTTGAGCAGCCATTCCTGCCAGTTGGGTTATTCCGCGAATGGGTCGGATTTTCACCCAGTCCTGGGCCAGCAGATGCATCATGTACATGGCCCCAAGGCCGGTGGCCGCCAAAAGAATCACTCTGTGAAGGGTGCAGGTATTAAAGTCGAATTAATTAGCTGTCACGGAAATTTAATTCCCACAATTACCACTTTGTTTGCTATTAACCAGGAGGAGGAGGAGCTCCTGTCAGCTTATTTACTCTCTCAAAGCTTACCTGAACCCCATCCTTGTTGAGCTTTGCTGCACTATCCTGTCACGTCTTTACAGCTCGAGTGCCAGCCTTCAAATGTGCGATCTCCGCGAGTGGTGTCCATGTTAAAGCCCCAAATGGGATGCCAAAATCGATGCCAGCACCACTTTGATCGCCTGAAAGGAAAACCCCAACCCCACCAAAAAACACACAGAAACCGGAACCAGCGGAGTTATCATCAAAACAAAGTCCATCCCACCGCTTTCCGCAATAGCGATGGCGATGACATAATAGAGCCCCATCCAGTCGACTTGTCCAGGCAGCTCCACCTCCTTCTCCTCCTCCTATGGCTCCTTGTCTCCACCATACCTACATATATCTCCATTTGTTTTCCCTTTCATTTGGAGCAAACGGGTTTTTCTATTTGCGTTTTTCGCGGTTAGTTTCTTAACGCAACAAGTTTTCCTTGACTTTGGCGATGCCTAGTGGTTCGGTGGTGGTAGCGTGGCTTCGTCCATGACCATTAAAAATGGCTGGTAAGCGGCGTTTAATTGCCGAGGAAAATGCAATTGAACTGTTCGCCAGGCAGTGGGTCAGACGGGTGAAGATTTGGGTCTTCGAGGCTTAAATGGGGGAAATGGTTCGTGATGCAGAGGTTGTTTAGCAGCAGCATTTTTCAATCAGGAGAAAATATATAATATATGGGCTCTTTATGGGTAGCTTTTCCGTTCAGTTTAAGATAATATGATGCTGTGTAAATCCATTAAAACCAATGCAATTTTCTATTTCAATATTTAAACATCGAATTTTACTTTTTAAAGTCTAAGATACATATATAAGAGTTTTTTGGAACAAGTTTCATCATCAGTCGTCTTTAATCATTTAAAAATTTGTTTATAAGTTAAGCTAACTGATTTCAACCAATAAATTTGGTTAGTTTAATGGATTAAATCGGAAATAACCATATTTTTTGAAAAGAATATCAAGTTATATCAGCAGGAACCCCTAAATAACCCATTTTCCAACCTCCCCTTATCTCTATGTCAACTCCTCAAAACTCCCAACTGTTGTGAAAAACTTTACCCGCCCCAAAAGCCAACTCAAACAGGTGGAAAGCTTTTCTTCCCCAACAGAGATCTATAAAACCCAGGCCCAACCAACCGAGCGGATTCAGTCGTTTTGGGTGAACGTCAGGTGCGGGATCTGGAGTCTGGACTGGATCACCAGGAAACTTTGTGTGTGTGTGGATAACTAACCAACTTTAAACTTCATCTCGTGGGATTGCATAACGCACTAGGTGAAGAAAAGTGAAAGCAGAAGGAAAGAAATAAAAACGAAACATGTTTTATGCGGTCATCTGGATTTTCTGCGCCACTCTTCTCGCAATCTTGTTCGGAGGAGTGCGAAAGCCGAAACGATTTCCGCCAGGACCCCGTTGGTATCCCATAGTGGGCAGTGCCCTGCATGTTTCCCAACTGAGATGTCGCCTGGGGATGTTATGCAAGGTGATTGATGTCTTTGCCAAGCAATATGTGAATCCTTATGGCTTCTTCGGGCTCAAGATCGGCAAGGACAAGGTGGTGATAGCCTATACGAACGATGCCATTAGTGAAATGATGACCAATGAGGATATAGATGGTCGGCCCGATGGCATTTTCTATCGCCTAAGGACCTTTAATTCCCGTTTGGGTGTCCTTCTCACCGATGGTGAGATGTGGGTGGAGCAGCGTAGATTTATCCTGCGGCATTTAAAGAATTTTGGCTTTGCCAGAAGCGGCATGATGGATATTGTCCACAATGAAGCCACTTGCCTGCTGCAGGACCTCAAGGAGCAGGTGGTTCGGGCTGGCGGGAAGGAGGCCCGAATTGAGATGCACGACCTGACGAGTGTTTATGTCCTGAATACCCTCTGGTGCATGCTGAGTGGCAGGAGATACGAGCCCGGTTCTCCGGAAATCACGGAACTGCTGGAGACATTCTTCGAGCTCTTCAAGAACATCGATATGGTGGGTGCCTTGTTCAGTCACTTCCCTTTGCTGCGGTTCATTGCCCCGGATTACTCGGGCTACAATGGCTTTGTTGAGAGCCATCGATCCTTGTACTCCTTTATGAGCAAGGAGATCGAGCTGCATCGGTTGACCTACAAGAACTACGATGAACCAAGGGATCTAATGGACTCGTATCTGCGGGCCCAGGAGGAGGCGGGTGGCGATGATCCCAAGGGAATGTTTAGTGATGAGAGCCTGTTGGCCATTTGCTTGGACATGTTTCTGGCCGGTTCGGAGACCACCAACAAAAGCCTCGGCTTCTGTTTTATGCACTTGGTTTTGCAACCCGAGATCCAGGAGCGAGCTTACCGCGAAATCAAGGAGGTTGTGGGTCTGGAAAGAATTCCCGAGTGGTCCAGGGATCGTTCGAAGTTACCCTACTGCGAGGCCATCACCTTGGAGGCAGTGAGGATGTTCATGCTCCACACCTTTGGCATTCCACATCGCGCTGTGTGCGACACCCGCCTGTCGGGCTATGAAATTCCCAAGGATACCATGGTGATTGCATGTTTCCGGGGCATGCTGATCAATCCCGTGGACTTTCCAGATCCAGAGGCATTCAATCCCGAGCGATTCCTCTTCGATGGACACTTGAAATTGCCAGAGGCTTTCAATCCCTTTGGCTTTGGACGTCATCGCTGCATGGGCGACTTGCTGGGCAGGCAGAACCTGTTTATGTTCACAACCACAGTGCTGCAGAACTTCAAGCTGGTGGCCATACCTGGCCAAATGCCGGAGGAGATACCACTCGAGGGCGCCACAGCAGCCGTGAAGCCATATGACATTATGTTGGTAGCTAGAGCAGAGCAGGGAGTTTAAATTCTGTTAAATGTCAACCCAAATTTACCTGGTTATTGGTTAAGGCTGCATCAAACTTCCACTTTCTTCCATTCCAATAAAAATATACATCAGTATACATATTACACACTTCATGTTTTTATATTCTCTAGTTAAACATTTAATTATCAATATCATTAAAATTATTATTGTTGTGGTTGATTTGTAGTCTACAAAGTTGTCACTTAGTTTCTTTCGGTTGCTCCTCAGCGATTCCAACAAAAAGCATTTTCTTTTGGGCTAAGCAAACTCAGCACTAAATCGTACAAATATATATATGTATATATCAAATATGTAGAATGGATGAGCCGATGGATTGATTAGCTTAGACAATACAATACATAAAAAACCTAGCGTACAAATAAAAGTATTGCCACACAAAAATGTTCAGTAACAAAATGGATTTTAGAATGCGAATGGGTTTTGCTTGCTTCTCTCTTTCTTTTCTCGTCTGTTGTTTGTTATTTAAAGCTATTTGTTTATATTCATACGGTATTGTTAATGGAAAACAATTGTTGCTCTTGACATCCCTACGTATATATAGAATTCGCTTTAAAAATTTAGATTTGCATTTCGTTTTGTTTTGTTTCTTGATGTTTCGCTTTGATATATTCTCACTCTTGAGCCTGCCGCTAGACACACTGGGCTTATGTATATGATCTAGATGTGTATATAAATATATATGCATATGATCGTGTATATAATATATATATATGTATGTAAAAACTCTAACAATTGTCACACAAAAAGCAAGCCAGCTAAGCATTGCCAAAAAACGTTCAACTTAGCTGCATTTCCAAGCACTTCTATCATTTGTAAAGTAAATCTGCATTTTGATTCGCGAAAACTTAAGTATCTCTGCTGCACCCCCTGCTGTGATAATATATGTATATGGTTTATATTTCGGAATAATACAAAACTGTGTCCGCATTAGCTATTACCGATTACTCTGCTCTTGCCCATAACTTAGCTTGGTCCGTAATATTCCCAACGCGCGAGCGGAAGAGTATGATTATTAATTACACTTACATTGAGTCGTCGGTGAATGGTTAAGATTAGAGATTGTGACGATGTGAAATAAATAAGAACGAGTGGTTGTTGGGGGATCGATTTTGTCGAAGAGGTAGGAAGTTCAAGGATAATGCAAAGATTTTTTTGTAACTAACAAACCGCAGGCTCCATATAGAAGTTACTAAGAGCTGTTTAAACTTTTGCATCTCTCATAATCTTATATTGAACCCACAATCTGTCCATTGCAAATCGTCTTGGATATATCCATAGAGTCCGCGTCAAATGTGTCGACCCACCCAAGGATTAAAATATATATAGGGCTAGGATATGTTCAGTTCAAAAGTTTAGACACTAACGGGCGACTATCAAGCGTTTGAAATTTTTGTGCAACATCAAAAACTCTGGGAAATTGACAGATTCCGCACTACAGACATCGATTGACTAACAACTAATGAAATTCCCTAAAAAACTTGTTGCACCAGTTTCCCTCTGTTCTGTTTCTGATCTATATTTTCACCATATGCTCTATCTCTGCTCAATGCTTCCGGAACCCAAAGGATGGCAGCTGCTGGGCACAGCAACAGGCCACGATGTACAGGATGCCGAAGAAGAAGTTCAGCTTGGCCGTTTGCCGCGGCACCAGATGCATCGTCTGCTCGTTCCGGAATCGCTTCTCAATCTGAAAGGCCTGCGGCAGGGTCACCAGTGGCAGCAGGAACCATAGAGAGTACTTTAGTCCGAAGATAAAGAACAGCGAATAGGGGGCAAAGAGGAGCATAGCATACAGTACATGCGAGGCGGTGCGTCCTATTAATATTGCCAATGTGACGATACCAGCCCGACGATCATTATCCGCATCTCTGGTATTGTTACTGTGCAGAATCGCCTCCGTGTTGAGGGCCAATGGAATGGCATAGCCCATTGTCGTCCAGTCCAAGTGACCCGTTTGGGACATGAAGGCGAATAGCACAGAGATGGGTCCAAACAGTATCAGTATTACCAGATCACCCAAAGCGATGTACTTGAAACCAATGCCGCCAGTGTACAGGAAGCTCGACGACAATCCGCCAAAGTAGATTAGCGCCAAATGCTCCATTTTCGCCGGACTGAGCACCGCCAGCAGAACGAAGCCACCACAGCCGGCCATGTACAGAATGGCACCCAGCGAAACCACCTGAAAAATATTAATAAACATATCAAAATTTATAATGGTGTTAAACAACCAAGTTAATTGTCTGTCACTTAACTCCACAAAGCCCATTGTGTCGATACTAGGTATCTATATGCGAAAACATCGAGCTCATATCGAAAATATTGTACTTTAAATTTGAAATTTTTAAAAATATTGTATTTAATCGATACAATTCGGTAAATATAAAAAAAATATTCCCGTACATTATTGTTGAAGGGTTAATTTATTTTTGTTTGCTGATTTTAAGTCAAACTGAAAATTTATTTGTTTATTTTTTTTTTTTAATGGTTATTTCGTGATGTTTTCATAAATACTTATTGCATTACTCATTTCCTCCTTATTTATTAGTATATTGATAATTATAATTACTAGAAAAACTTGCTACTACAAATCAACTTGAACCATAAAACTGTTTATGATCTTAGCATGATTTTTCAAAAAAAATCAGAAGGAAAATAATTTTATTTGTGGTAAAATTTATAATTCAAGTGTTTGGAATAATAAGTTAATAAAAACTTCATCAAATTAGACAGTTTTTAAGTAGATAAATATAATTAGAGTTAAATTTTAAAACCCGTAAAAGATTCCTTCCTTTTAAATCAATCAAAATGTTAACACAAAACATAGACTACCTAATTAATAGTTTTCAGCACCATAACTATTTCTATGCATCGCCTGTAACACCTTTTTAAGGGTGAGTACCAGAGTTGTACCCAAATATATGTACACATGTACTCAAAATGCAAGCCATTTCGTTGTCATTGACAACAAAAACCTTTCCCACAACAAATCCATTAAATTTTTTCCCATTCAAACTATTCACCTCAAGATGGAGGAACTGCAAAAAGTTGGACTCTTTATTGACGATATCTACAGACTACGTGTGGAGGACCCCAGCATTGCCAATGAAAAGAGCGAATTGCGACAGGAATGCTTGGAATACTCGAAAAATTTGCAATTGTTCAAGAAATTGGCCGCTGACTTTTATAAAATATCTGAGACATTCGCAAAAGATGTCGACAAGGAGAAGCTTAGGGCTATCGGTACTCAAAATCAGCTGAAAACCATATCGAAACAGCGCCAGGGTGAGCAGCAGGTCTATCAGAGTCAGATCTACGAGCAGACCGTGGAGTTGGAGCGCCTAAAGAGCGAACATCAATATTTGCAGCGCATCGAGACGGAGCAATTGGAAATAATTAACAATTTCTTGGTTAATCAATAATATATATATGGATATGTGGATCGAATGGAAACCGAAATAAAAGAAATAATAGAAAATGTTTCAACAATTTCTACCTTTGTCAGCCCACAATTGAAAAATTAAAATTAACGACGAAAAATAGTTCCGTCGATTCTGAATATTTATTTTCTGTATGCTAATTAAGAACTTTGAACGTGCGTTTTGTAGAAATTTGAAAATCTTTAGAAATTATTTTGCTTGTGCATTCCAAACTATAATATTGTACATGAACTAAAGCATTTGAAACATCAATATTTTAAAAACAAAAAGCTATTACATTTAACTTTAAAATGTTCATATTATTAATACGTCTGACTCCTGATTTTAGGGTTTTTGATTGTTCCTAGCTTTATTATAATTTTAGTCTGAAATATTCCAAATTAAATTATAGATTTTTGATCAAGTTATGAATTAAGCTTACTTTCAAGTTTAAATTAAAACTGTGCTAAAAAAACTCGGCTAACGTTCACTTCTGGGCTTTGCAGGGTTAATCGAACTGCAATTAATACCACATCGTTCTCGAGCTTACCTCATCCTTGGTGAGTATATGATCCACTAGCGTACGATCGTCGGCCTTTTGCTTGTCAATGCCCTTGATGAAGTCGAAGTAGGTGTTGACCACGTTGCCAGCACAGTGGACAGTGACCACGGTGAAGGCGGTAAGGAAGAAGGTGGCCAGCGAGAACTCCGCCGCCCATTGGGAGCGGTAGGCCAGTGCGGATCCGAGGAGCGTTGGCATCAAGCTGGCGGATAATGACCAGGGACGCAGAGCTAGGAGATAGGTTTTCAGTTTCATAAAGGTGCCGGATGTGGGTGGATATCCTGTTGGTCCTACGCCTGAACCTGCACCTGTTCCGATTTCCTGCCCTTTGCTCACTGCTCCCCCGACGCCGCCGCCGCCTGCCTTCCCATTTGTGTTGGTGGGATTTCCGTTGGGCAACAGCTGGGGGGTGGTGTCCTCCTCCTCCTCCTCGGTGCCGGCTCTCCTGGCCGTCGTCGTTGTTGTTGCCATTGCAAGCTGCTCGGGTCTACTGGCAGGCACTTCGCAGCGAAACTTATTCACCAACTTGCCGTGTGTGTTTGACCTTGTTCTCCAGACCACAGCGAATTGTTTACAAAAGCTTCAATATTAAATAGTGTTTTTTTTCGGATACCGGCACATACGCTGCTCTGCTGCTGAGCTACCCCGCTGCTGCTGCTGCTGCTGCTCTGCTCTCTCGTTCCTCCACCGTCGTCTCCTCCTGAACGGGCTCCTGCTGTCCTGCTCCTTCCCCAGGTGCTCTCGTGTGTGCGTGTGCTTTCAATAATCGCTAATATTGTATACACAGCATCTTGCCAACGGGGGGTGCTGAGGGGGTTGTTGGTTATATAGGGGGGGCGCCTCTGCAGCTCCACAAAACCACGAAATTTCACCCGTGGAGTCTCAAGTTTCTCTCGCGTTCGGTCGCTCTCACTGTCGCCCCGCTCCGCTCGCTCTCTCCGTGCTGCTTCCACGTTCGCGGGCAGATTCTTCGATTCCGGCGCCTGCTTTGATTGATTGATTCGCCGTAATAAGTATTTTATATGCGCCTATTTATTTTATTTTATTTTAATCAAACAAATCAACTGTCACGTCAGCGCTAAACGAAAGAAGGTCATACCTTTTCGCTGACATCGTAGGTATTAGGGCAGCCCTGGTTTCAAGTTTATTTTTTTAAACAAATATTTATTCCTTTATTCTTAATAATTAATTAATTATTATTATTAATTAAGATTACACAGCTTAGACTATAAATAAGAATTTAAAAATTAGTTAGTAAATTTAAAAAAGAATTTAATAAAAATGGTTTGACTTATTATCGATAACACGTTTGCGGGTTTATGCGGAGCCCTGGTCGTAACAGCTGTTGGTTGGATTGAAAACAAACAAAATATAAATGTTTGTTGATCTGATTTAAATTACAATATGGATTACAATATACATAAAATTTGTCGCGTTTGCTTGGAGGAGGTGAATCCCATTTCGGTGACTTCTATTTACAGCACAGATTTTGCCATGATGCCCTCGGTAATGCTGATGCAGTGTGCCAAAATTCGAGTAAGTAAAATAAAATGTTTATTATCTTATAACAAAATGAATAATTTCTTTCAAGGTTCACAAAACCGATGGGCTGCCTTCGGTGATTTGCAACAATTGCATCTACCGGCTGGGAGTAGCATTCCACTTTAAACAGGAATGCGAAAACAGCGATATACGATTGCGGCAGTATCTGGGCATCCTCGAATCGTGGCGCCAGGATGCAGCCACCAACACGGATTTTGTGGAAAAGCCATCTATTATGCAGCGTGACAGCGACGAGGAGGAGCAGGTGGATACGAAAGTGAGCAAAAGACGGTCGCGTTATCAAAGAAAACCCCCGGAAGAGCACAAGAAAAGGGGACCAAAACCAGTGGCCAAGATGCCACACACCTGCTATGAGTGCCACAAGAGCTTTAAGTGCATCGCCCAGCTCACACAGCACATTAGGACCCATACGGGGGAAAAGCCCTATCAGTGCAGCTACTGCATCCAAAGATTCGCCCAGAAGTACAACCTAAAGGTGCACGAAAGGACCCATACAGGAGATAAGCCCTTTCAGTGTGAAATCTGCTCGAAACAGTTCTCTGCTCTGGGGAATTTCCAAGCCCACCAAAAGATCCATGTGGGGGTAAGGGATCAGATATGTTCGCTGTGCCAAAAGGGCTTTTATACCGCAGGAGATCTTTCCAAGCATATGCTAACCCATACGGGCATCAAGAACCACCACTGCGATGTCTGCGGCAAGGCATTTACCCGACGCAGAGACATGCGGTCCCATAAGTTAAAGCTTCATCCGCTGGAGTCTAGTACAAATCATGATATAGTGGATGACGATGATGATGAGGCTATCGATACCGATCCTGTGGGTCTGGACACCTTGGATCATGCCCCCTTCAAGTGTCCCGATTGCGACAAGGCTTTCGACACGGCCGAGAGCCTTAGTTTGCACTTTCGCACCCATGCGGCGAACAACAACTTGCTAAATCTTCCGTTGGCACCAGCACCGCCCATGTCGCATCATTACCATCATGATGCACTGCATCACCTGGGCCCACCGAATCCCGCCACCCAGATGGGAATGGCTGCAATGGCTCATCATATGCTAGCACCACCGCCACCTCCGCCGCCCACGCCCAGTGACGGACGTTACACGATGCTGCATCACACGGCGGCTCAAAGATTGCATTATTAAAGTATTATTATTTTTTTAGTTATTAACATTTAAATTTAGTAATTAAGAGCGGTAGAATCTATTACTCTTTAAAGAAATAAAATAAATATATAATAATAAAAATAAAGTGGAAAATATTTTTTTGATTTTAAGAAATATATAGATAAATATTCACTCAACTTTCTTTAGTTTGTAATATTGAACACTTTTATTTTCTTTCGTCTACATAATATGTATGTACTTTTAAAATGGAATATGTTTGTCATGTTTGCTTCTTTTATATATCTTTACAAATAAATACATGTATGTAGAAATTTGGCAAGCACAGCTTCTATAAAGATTATTACTTAAATGCAAGAACTAAAATCACTATTCGCACCCTTACCGCATGCGTTGTCATCTATGTATATAAAATTGTCATTTTACGTTGTATATAAACAAAGCTTGATTTGTAGTTTTGTGTGTAAAAAATTGTCGTATCTCAATATTGGTTTGTTTGGTATTGGTATGTATCGTTGGTATCGGCTTGATCCAGTTTGTGAATATGTCTATAAAAGCTCAAAAAATCGAATCCATATCTCATAAAGTATTGCTTTGAACAACGAACAATGGCGTGGAATGATTGGATCCCACCCACTAACGTTTACTTGAGCTTCTCCTTTAGCCACTCCTCGGTCAGTTCGTCCAGTTCGCGTACTTCGTAGACGCGGGTGAGATCAACTTCACGCTGCAGAGCACTCTTTGTGCAGGCGTACATCATTTGCAGTTCGATCTGGAATTGATAAATTCATATTTATTTTGTTGGTGAAATAGTAGAAAAACAAAGCATATAGATCTTTGTCAGGCTTCGAGCTAGACTTCGCTGTCCAACTCTGCGTGCTCACCTGACTATCTCTCGGCGTGTAGAATATAAAACACATTGGATAGGAAATGCGAGCGTCGTCGTGCACCATTTTGTATGTATATATTACATAGCGGGGCTGATGTCCCGGCAGTGTGTCCTGCAGCTCATCCACAGATATGTCATCAATGAACTCGTCCAGCACAACCGATTGCTTCTCCCGGTCGACTTTCACTAAAAAAATAGTAAAATAAGAAACTAAAGTCATCAATCAGCGCTTAATTCGTTTCGGTGCTTGGACACGCTTAGAGAGCGAAGTTCCCCGAGGCTATGACACCCGTAGCCATGGTAATGGAAACTTACATATCAGAGCCGCATTGTTTTTACTCTTGCTGAATCGGAACTTCTTTAACTCCTCCAGCACTTCGTTGCTAATGTCGCATATTTTGTTATCACCCTGCAGAAAAAAGGAAATAAATGTTAATTGATTAATGGCTCAGAAAATCACCGAAGTTATCATAGAACAGCAATCAGCTAGCGAAAAAAAACCACAAACAAAAACACGCCCACACTCCTCCATTAGTCATGTTTTCATTTGTTGTAATTGATTTCCCACTTGATCGTACTTCCTTACCATAGCTTTTTAGTGTTTTGGGGACTTGGGGAATACGCCTGCGGGTTCTTTGGCAGTTGTCGTGGCGGGTAAGTATTACGAGTAACCGATTAAATATTTACGTTTAATTTTTGTTTTTGCTTCGCTGAAAATGTTTGACCGACCTGCAGTATGACCGTGTTGTGAACGCCAAAAAATTCCTCTCTATTTACTATACGACCGAATTAATTAGTTTCAAAAACTATCGCCGATATATTATGTTTCCCGTTAAATTTTCAGACAAAAGCCCAACAGCCAATATTTTTAACGACCTCGGGAGTCGAAAAATTATAAATATTTAAAAAGTTGAGTTGGTGTAGTTGTTTCAAAAATAAGTCCATATAGGGAATTCCATAATTATATATTACATGTTTAAATATTTATAAAAGTAATTAGTATTTTTGCTTTAAAGGTGTGAAAATATGTCGCAACAAGTATTATTAACCTAGTTAAGTTAACTTTAATCTTATATATAATTTATCATACAAATTGAATAATATCGATCGTGATCGGAAGATTTTTCTTGTAATCTCTAAAAAACCAGGGATGCCAAAAGTACCGTTTAATCAGGATCGCTATGTTTTTTTCCGCGCCAATTTTAGCTTATTGGCAAATTGCAATTGTTGTGCAATAAACATTGATCTACCCAATTGTGGGTAGAATTTGAGTGATTAATTGATTGGCTAAGATGCAGGGTTGTGAGCTTGATTTGGATCAACATGAGGATAACCTTTTGCATAGCTGCTGGAGAGTGGGAGCCTGCCATTCCCGGACAGCCGTTTCCTCATTCAATAAAAATGAAATCGCGGCAGTGGACATTGTGGCCTGTTGGTTAGTACATCCATATATATATATCCATATCCTTAGCAACACAAACTCACTGATTTTTGAAATTGTTTAGCAAGAAAATCACTTCTTTGATTGGCAAAACGGCATCGGAGTTGCGATGGTCATCCAATTCGGTGAACCCGAGACACCATCTAGACTACCATTTCAAGGACTTTGCGCAATTGACCTGCGGTGTCACTAATATATATTGTCGTCAAGTGGACGTGCTTTTGGGTGAGTACTTTGCTATTGGTTAGAAGGAGTCTCTCAATTATGTATTTTTGCAGAGGACACCAAACATTTGCTGAATCAAATAAGAGGAAACACCTTTGATTTGGTTTTAACAACCAATAAATCAGTCATAGGAACCAATCGCAAGCGAAAGCACGTAATCACCGAGAAGAGCAAACTGACGATCTCGAAACGTCTCAGACTTGACGAATCCGATCTTCTCAATAAATCTGTGCAACGACACTATGCAAAAATGTTATCCGAGTGTCAGGTGTGGCAGTCTGAATCCACTCAGCAGGTTGAACTACAGGAGGTGGGACTGCATATTCCGTTTATTTAGAAAGCATTTCATTTTATTATTTTCAGTCCATTGAACTACCTCGACATAAGAACCAATCGAGTTCATATCATACCATTACCATAACCGAAGAATTAGAATTTCACGAGGATCCGTCGGCCGTTTACCCATCTGATGGCTTTGGGGACTGTGATATGCCGGATTTAACCTTTTTTCAAACACTTTTTCCACGAAATACTGGTATTTAGTTCTCAATTCCAAAGCTTACTTACCCAACTTATGCTCGATTACTCCTAGCAAAACGACGATTGACAATTTGCACTTCAACTGACATTTTACCAGCGAAAATGCCCAGAATGGATGTTGATAGAGTTCAACTTAATACTTCCCAGGCTGACAGTGCTATTTTGACCACAAACTGCACAGTAGCAGATAGCACTGGTATAGATATAGAAAGTATTGTATGCGAACCATCGCTCCCACTAGACCTCTATAATCCTCCATCAAGGAAAATGTCTAGTGCTGACAATGATGTTGTGACAACCCATAGCGTTGAAATATTTCAACCTAGTATTGTACAAAATACTGCAAAACATTCTCGCAGGAAGAAGCTAATTATCGACAAGTGCATTAAATATTCTCGAGAGAAGCTGATTAAAGAACACAGTCGATACTTAGATAATCTAAGAGAAACATTTGTGGTTATTACACCACCTTCCAAGCGACGCAAATCTCCCGAGGACCTTCTATTTAAACTGAACAAGCAAATTTCCATATTTCCAGATATTATAAATTACTCCATTACTCTAACCAATGAAGAGATGGAAGTGCTATCCCAGGTTACCTTAAGAAGCATATTCGGCCTTGAATTCACAGAGGATCTGATCAAGAAGGTTTTCATTCCAATTAAAGGCAGGAAAATAAAAGAAAAAAATATTATTTATCAGCCCGATGTTCAATTGGAACAAGATAACTTTATCTTAACTCCTCCGTCGCTTCCAATGGTTGAAAGCAATAATAATAATAATACATTAGAACATACCAAAAGCTATACAAATAATAATATTGGTAAGATATTAATAATTGATAATGATTTCATTTAATAAATATAGTCTTTTTTCGCCAGATGCCTACTCGGTAATGATTGATCTACTAATGATTTGGCGCAATAATCCCGATATCCAAGGAATTGATGCAAATAAATTTATCCAATTGTTTCCAGATCGTATTACGGCTGCCCTAGCCTTTAACTTTTTGTTGTGTAAGACGAAAGTACACACAATTATTTACCCCATTAATTAAGATAGGTTCCATTTCAGATCTAGTCCGCGACAGTTTTATAATGATCTCCAAGAAGCCAAACTCCATTGAAATGGACAAAATAGAGCTTGGCCCAGCGTCCAACAGTCTTATTGAAAGTCTCACACCAGAGGTTTCCTAAAAAAGGTTTAAAAAATCTGATAGAGACTATAAATCATTGTTTTTTGATATTTGATCATTTGTTACTAATCACCTCACATTCATCGTTAGACTAAAGTTACTTAGTGTTCCCGTCACAATTTCCCTATATTCATTTAAAAATTCTTGTACATATCATTGTTACTATTACGTTATCGTAGCTATTTAATTCATTAACATTTTGGGTAATTTACTAAACCGTACTTGTTGTCCTTCTTAACACAATCTCATTCTCTCTATGACAACACCAAAAATATAATAAACAAGATACAAAACAAAAGGAATACAATGTATTATTGGCACAATCGCTTAGATGCCGATCTGCTGAGCCAGACCCGAGTAAATGTGCAGCGTGCAGAACCCAATTACGGCCGCTACCAACGCTTTCACAGCCACTGTCAGCCAGGGTCCTATGGCCAGGATGTGGAGCATGCCCTCCAGCCAAACACCCTTAAATACGGTCACTGCCAGCAGAAGGCTGACCAACGGTTTCAGCGCCTTGTTTAGATCGTGACGGGTGAACAGCCAGATCAGAGTGGCCGTAGTTATGTGCTGGACTAGAAGCACGTTTGACTCGAGACACTTCAGAATGTAGATCCAGCTGAACTCTGTACCTCGGGCTCCGACCCACAGCATGATGCCCCGGGAGAGAATTACCTCGGCAGTGGCCCCTGCGAGAAAATTAAAGATGTTTTATCGGATGCATAAGTTACGTTATACGATATCGAGTTTAGTTTAAGGTCAAAGATTAGACCCTAACTAGGTTAATCGGTTGACCTACATCCGAGTCCAGCAGTAATGAGTTTGGAATGTCCCTTTCCAGGAATACGACTCAGGATCAGAGCAAATCCTAGCAGATCGGCGATGTCCACGCTGCAGCGGAAGATCTCCTGTAATTCGTAGAGCACACAAACATCTTAACCTTAATATTGGGTAAATAAAGGCAAGCACATACGCACCGCAAAGAAGTTGAACTCGCCGCTGGAGGAACTGTCCGAGTAGAAGAATGTGGCCAGGACCAGCATCTTGCAGAGCTGAGTAAATATATAAATGCCTCCCGCCTGCACGCACTTCCAAAAGGCCCCATATTCAGATCTGCAAAAAACCGGGACAATTAGGAAATAATTGTATTAATCTGGAGTGAAAAAGCACAAAATGTGCTAGATACCCACAGGCCGGAGTATTTGTAGGTGAAGTAATATGGCGTTAGCAGGGCCACACAATTTCCAAAGTGATACAACGTCATTTTCTTTTATAAACTATAGTTATTTTGCTTTAATTAAGAATTAAAAGTTGAAAAGAAAAAAACTAGCGTTGCTCGCCTGTGGTTATCGATATGTGCCGTCAGTGATGCTGAACAACGATAGCTATTTTTAGCGGGATATGATTTTGGAATAGAGGATTGCTTAGCTTTTTACAAAACTTGTAACCATTGTATTATTTTGATTTTATGAAAGTGAAAATTTTAACTAAAAAAATATATTTGTTTCAGCAAGAGAATAATAAGCCCTTAATTCATGTGAATCAGTAAATTGGCTAGAGCTAGGTGTAAAAAACATAAAAAGACTTCGCCACCACTGATAGCTATCGATAGCTGCTAGATATCAACACGTCATCGTCATCTGTCATCTGTGTTGGTGTGGGTGCGCGTGTGTGTGAGCGAGTGAGAGTGTGTGCGTGCGTGTTAGTGAGTTTTCTGCAATATTTTTATAATTATTATGAGTCGTTTGTCGAAACCCCAAGGAAAATGCTTATAGAAAATTTCAAATTATACATTGCCTAGGACACACTGGATTGCCAATTGAGTTCCGAGCCAGAAACCGTAGGAAGAACCATTGATTTGACGGCGGAAAACAAAGAGGAAAATTTCGCCACTCTGAAGGAAAGTCCAACAGATCGCTTGTGTGTGCATATGAAAAACAGCAACGTCAACTCCCTGGGACAAGCTCCAATCTGAGATGAGATGCAAACTCGAAGACGACTCCATCAAACGGACCAGCAGGACTACAGCAGCAGCAGCACCTATACCATTCAAACGGGAGAGGATCAGCATCAGGCAGGATCAGGCGCAAGCGCAGCATTAGGAACAGCTGGCGGATCGGGAGGACTTCTAGTGCAGCCTCTTGGCTATTCACCGCAACCGCAAGCGTCCGTCGACGCGGCCATCCACATCGGTGACGCCCAGTCCGGCCAAGCGCTCGCACCCGACTCTGACGACAAGTACGGAAAGGCGGCCCGCCAGTGGAATCTGCGTGCCTTCTCTGGCCAGGCTCTGCGCACTTTAAGTGCCGCTGCCGCCGTGGTTACCGGAAATAACCAACCGGAAACAAACTTCATTAGCCAAAACACCTACAACTACAATCCTTCAGCCGGCATCTCAGCCTCAGGGCAGTTTTCGCAGGAAGAACAATACGATCCGGAACCCGAGCAAGAGGTCTTCATCATGGCTGCCCGCGATCGGACGGGCGAGTTCGCCAATGCGATTCGATCGCTGCAGGCACGCAACATCACACGGGCGGTGAACATCCGGGATCCTCGAAAGGCCAAACAGGTGCAAAGCTATTCGGAGTTCATGATGGTGGCCAGGTTCATTGGCAAGAACATAGCCAGCACCTACGCTAAACTGGAAAAGCTCACCATGTGTAAGTACTTTTAAATTAAAAGGATATTCTGTACAAAATTAAGGATAACTCTATTTTAGTGGCCAAGAAAAAGAGCCTTTTCGACGACAGACCACAGGAGATTCAGGAGCTGACGTATATCATCAAGGGCGACCTGAACGCTTTGAATCAGCAAATCGCTCGACTTCAGGACATCTCCAAGGACCAGCGGCGTCATTCGAATGGCAAACACCTGGTGTCACATTCCTCCAACATGGTACTGGCCCTGCAATCAAAGCTGGCCAGCATGAGCACGGACTTTAAGCAGATTCTGGAGGTGCGCACGGAGAACCTGAAGCAGCAGAAGACGCGACGGGATCAGTTTAGCCAGGGACCAGGTCCATTGGCCGCTCACACTGTCTCGCCGTCGACTGCGAAACAAGGATCCCTGCTCCTCAGCGATGAGAACCAGACTGTGAGCATTGATATGGGCAGCAGTGACACTACCGCGCTCCTGGCTACGCAGACACAGATGGCCATCTACGATGAGTCGGACAACTACGTTCAACAGCGAGCGGAAACCATGCAAAATATAGAATCTACGATCGTTGAGCTGGGAGGCATTTTCCAGCAGCTGGCGCACATGGTCAAAGAGCAGGAGGAGATAGTGGAGAGGATTGACACGAATGTGGCGGATGCGGAATTAAATATTGAGGCGGCCCACGGGGAAATCCTCAAGTATTTCCAGTCCGTCTCAAAGAATCGCTGGCTGATGATCAAGATATTCGGCGTTCTCATATTCTTCTTCCTGTTCTTTGTTGTTTTTATGTCATAATCAAAATTGTAGCCAGCAGGTTGCTTGCCCCATGTACCTTCTTCCCTTTGTATACAGCAATTATTAATTTTAATCCAGTTTCAATCACAATATTGTTTATTCCAAGCTGTGGCCTACCCGGAAACGATTGTATAATAAAGTTATAAATACGTACATACAACATGAAAGGCCTTTTTAACATGAACTCGCATGAATGTCGCCTATATTATGCTGATAATGACAAGGTTTAGTAACCTTTTTTATAATCTTTGTTATCTAAAGTGGGAGGTTAGCTCGCTCCACGCCGTCGCTGCTGCTGTTAGTCGAAGAATTCGCTGTCCTTCAAGCTACATATTGAGTAAAAAATAGAGGGATCATTATTTTTGATTCGACGTTTATTCAATGTGCTTAAAATCCAGCTCCACACCAAGGATGCGAAATGCAAATAAAAATAATAATAATTAAAATACGTTACAATCTCCAAGTTTACACAAAATATACTAAAAATTATAAAAGAAAACAACGCTGCTCTAGATGTCTTTCTATGGGTATTTGACTCAAATTTACAAGTGAAGTATTGTTCGTGGGTTATTATGGGCAATCGTCATTCTGACTCGAGTATGACAACTAATACACGAATCGGATGCGCTGGCGCCAACAATGAGATCCCCAGGAAGCTGCCACAATGCCTCTATGTCGAGATGAGCGAATAAACCATGCTAAAATTAGCGAGAAACGTTAGACAAACGATGGCCCTCAATCGCCCTAATAATTAATCTCAATTTACCCGTATATGTAGTAGAAGAAGCTGATCAAGTAGACGGCCAGCTTGATCCAGCCCTCTCTCATATTCTTTGACAATGTGTCCGTCTTTAGGACCGTGGTGGGATCATACAGTCCAGGGCCAGACATCACAGGGCGATTTTTGTAGCTGCAATATATGGGAGTGGTCTCATTAAGCGTGACTCAATCAAGAGTTCATATAAGGGAGAACTTATTTATAACCATTACACATATTCTAAGTGTATTCGTAATTTAAATAATTGAGCATGAAATGCGAAACGCAGGTAATCTCCGTTGGTCGTCCTTCAATGAACAAATGTAGATAAGCTAACTACACACTACTAAAAATAAGTACCTAGATATACTCAGGTACAAATACTACTAAAGGTTAAAATAAAACTCCCATGTAACGTGATTCACTTACCGCCAAATATGATAGGCTATGAGGGGTATGTTGATGCATAGCGAGAACCATTCCCCGCATAATAAGAACAGCAAATTTAAGAAGATGTGCAGCAAGTACTCCGGTAAAACCAGCTAAGGAAGGTTAAGCCATCGGATTTATTCAATTGGACTGCAATGTAAACAATATAAACAATACCCACCGGATTGAGGCTGTTGCACTGATCTATTGGATTTTTATAATCTGTCTTCAGCTCGTCAAAGGCAATCACATGAAATATGGCGAAGAATATCAAAAACGCATCCCCGATCAGGGCCACTATGTACGTGAAGGCGGTAAAGTTGAAAGCCATCCTGTTTTATCGCCTGGCAGCACAGCATAAAGTGCTAAACAATATGACTTGCTAATTTATTTACGTAAAAATTCGGCTTCCAATTTTAATAGAGCTGGGAAAAAATCGACTTTAGCATGAATCCTATCGATGTCGGTCTGTCATCGGATCAGTTTTGAAAGTACCGATGTATCGTTAGCATTTTTAATTTTTTCTGCTATCGAAAATACCATTTACCCCTATCCACGTCCGGTCACACTTCTTTTCCGATTCGAACCGCCATTACCAGAAGCCGAAGGAAATCGATCGAATTTTTTAGGATCTAAGCAATCTATGAACCTCAAACGACGCTCGTGCAATTACCGAGAATTGTGTGATACATTTAGACAAACTACCTGACATCCAAGACCACCGACAAACCATGTCGCAATTCAACTTTGTGAGCGATCTTCAGAATGCCCTCATCATGGACGGAGAGACGCGCGGACCTGCACCGCGTTGGAAGAAGAAGCTGGAGGCGTCACTCAACGGGAGCGCCAATACTACACGGTCGGTGCTGTCGGTCTCGTACAACACCAGCTTCTCGGGCGTCCAGGTGTCCACGAAAACGCCGGGGAAGACCAGCGAGGGCAAGGCCAAGAAATCGACGACCACGCCAACAAAAACGCCTGGAGGAGGCGATCGATTCATCCCGAATCGAGCTGCCACCAACTTTGAACTGGCCCACTTTTTGGTGAGTTTACGAAGGATGATTCGTTCCTCAAAAAAAAACTTCAAAAACCATTCATATATATTCATAGGTCAACAAAGATTCTGCTGAGAAGTCCGACGAGGAGAACGAAAAGGCCACCACCAGCAACAGCAACGAGAGCAATGTCCAGGCCTCGGCCCATAAAGTGGAGCGACAGAAACTGATCTCCGATGTTGCGCAGGTCAACAATGATAACAATGGTGGCCGTATTCTGTGTTACCAGAACAAGGCACCTGCTGCGCCCGAGTCTCACACTAATCCTCTGAAGGTTGTCTACTCTATAAAGACACCCATATCGACGAAGAGTGGCTCGCGCTATATACCAACAACTTCGGAGAGGATTCTGGATGCACCGGACTTTATCAACGATTACTGTAGGTGAAAATCTCAACTCCCATTAATTCAAACTTACGATGAGCTTATTTCAGATCTAAATCTGATGGATTGGAGTGGTGATAATATCGTGGCCGTTGCCTTGGGCAGTTGCGTTTACTTGTGGAATGCTGCCACCGGAAATATTGAGCAGCTGACGGAATTTGAAGAGGGCGACTATGCTGGCTCCCTGTCCTGGATTCCAGAGGGTCAGATTTTGGCCATCGGGAACAGCACTGGGGCCGTAGAGCTCTGGGACTGTTCCAAGGTGAAGAGATTACGCGTGATGGATGGCCATAGTGCCCGAGTGGGATCCTTGGCCTGGAATTCATTTCTGGTCTCCTCCGGAAGTCGCGACGGAACCATTATCCATCACGATGTCCGTGCGCGGGAGCACAAGCTTTCCTCCCTGGCTGGACACACCCAGGAGGTGTGTGGCTTGAAGTGGTCCACAGATTTCAAGTACTTGGCCAGTGGAGGTAATGACAATCTGGTGAATGTCTGGGCTTTGGCCGGCAGTGGTGTGGGAACGGCCACCGATCCGCTGCACAAGTTCAATGAACATCAGGCTGCAGTGCGTGCCCTGGCCTGGTGTCCATGGCAGCCAAATACCCTGGCCTCTGGAGGCGGAACCGCCGATCGTTGCATCAAGTTCTGGAATGTCAACAATGGCTCCCTCACAAAATCCGTTGATTCCAAGTCGCAGGTCTGCTCCCTACTTTTCTCCCGCCACTACAAGGAGCTGATATCAGCCCATGGATTTGCAAACAACCAACTGACCATTTGGAAGTACCCAACGATGGTAAAACAGGCGGACTTAACTGGACACACGTCGAGGGTTTTGCAGATGGCCATGTCACCGGATGGCAGCACCGTAATAAGTGCCGGAGCCGATGAAACCCTTCGATTGTGGAATTGCTTTGCTCCGGATCCTTTGGCCGCCAAGAAGGCTTCGGCCAACATCAATAGCAAGGCCAAACAGAGCGTTTTCCGGCAGAGCATTCGTTAAAAGACTATTTTAAATTAGACTATTTTGAGTGAAGTTCCCGTGTCTAACCTTTGTTTAAAGTTAAAACTAGTAGACAATTTTATGTTTAGGCTTTAAAATTGTATTATTTCTTGTTCCGCGTGTTCTATATCGCTTCTTTTGCAAGTGCTGTATGTATGAACCCCCACCGACGACGATATATATAAATAAGAAGTTTTGTCAAATACTTTTATTGCTTAGAGTTAAGTTTTGTGCGTATAAATAAAATGCTTGACATTCTCTGCATCCCCTTGCATGCTTTATTTCGCTCTCTAAATACTATCGTTTAACACAATCAAATTGGATTCGGTTTCGGTAGCGGGTTCTGGGTTCCACTCGATGATGGACAGTAGCTAAGTAAGTACATTCATTGGGTTTCTCGGGAACGTGTGTCAAGGAATATGTCTGCAAACATTTTCTGGGGCAGGAAGGGCGTGCGTTGCAGGTCTCGGGAATTCGGTTTGTTTATAATCATGGGTTCACATATATGTTTATATGTATTAGTCTAGGGCGTATGTACAGATTGGATTGGGGCATTCAGGCAACTGTCATGGGATTGCCGCCGTTGTAGCTAACAAAGTAACGCGGATCACCAAAGCGATCGTACATCTGCAAATACAAGAGAGGATCGCAGAGATAAAGCGGGTTAGAATTAAATTTGAACCAAGGGTTAGGTATAAGTCACAAAATCACAACAAATAAAAGCCACAATAACCAACAAAATAAGCAATAATTGTAACAGAACTAGTAAACACTTAAAGTGCGAATACATTCCAGCCTAGACTAAGTTTACAAACCTTTCAGATCCAAACAACATCATTAACAAATTTAGATAAATAAATAAGTCTAGTTATGGTTTCATCAAATCTTTAGTTTTTTTTTTGTATATTTTGTTGATTAAAATATTTTTATTTTTGCAACACATCATTTCATTCAGTCAGAAAACATGAAAACATCAATTAGATTTAGCTAGCTTAATACTACAATTTATGATTTCATTTTTCATCATCATCATCATCGAGTTAGGTGTATAATAATAGATCTAGGCTTTATAATGTTAGTCGGTTTGGTCCACACTCACGCGCACGCACATACAAATATTACAGACATACAGAGATACAGGCATACACACGAATACATATAGATTTAGATAGAGAATGAATAATAGCAACAAACATCGAGTGTACTTGGACATTGCTTAATCGTAATTGTATAGAAAATCCTAATATAGATGAAGATTTAGTTATGAAAAGTTGGTTCATTGGACATTATTGTTTTGCATTTCTCATCTATGGTTTGTTTGTTACTTTGTTGGTTCAAATTTGTGGGGTTCTACTAAAACATAGACTCCCTGTGCGGTTTGTTTTCTAAGATTTACTATACTGACTGCTCTGGCTTGCTCTTCTGCTTTCTTTCTTCATTTGCTTTCTTTTTATCAGGTTTTTAAGATTTGTTTCTTTTGTTTTTGGTTAACAATACAATAGGTGTTAGTTGCTTCTCAAGTGAAACACCCTTTTCATTCCAAGTGAATACCAGTTCAGCTTGGTGGATTCTTCTGCTTTTAACTTAACTCCATTTAGCTTAGTTTTTATCTGTTTCTGTTTTTCCTTTTTTTTTTTTTGAACATTTTGGAAGCTGGTGGTGGCTTATGCTCTCTACAATAACCTTCTCTGATTTTAGGCAGTGACGCTCACCTTCGTATCGTCTAGATCTTCGATATCGCTACTGTCGTAATCACTATCCGGCGGCGTCACAGTCTCCGCACCGCGCTTCTCCAGAATGTTCTGCATGCGCGATTTGTTCATGATGCACGCAAACTGGTAGGCCGTCAAGCCGGCGAAGGTAGCCGTCTCCAGGTTGAGTTTCTCGCACTCGTCGAGCAGGAAGTTGGCCAGATCCTCGTTGCAGCCCTCAATCGCAATGTGCAGCGGTGTACGACCAGATTTGCCCTCCTATAAGAAAAGTTATTTTAGAATTGGTTAAAGATCCTCAAGAATGCTAAGCGGGGATTATAAACTTACCCTGGCATTAATGTCGGCTCCATGGGATACCAAAATGCGCAAGATGTCAATGTGTCCCGCTTCGGCCGCCAAATGTACGCACCGCTCACCTGTAATAAAGGGAAAGAAAGAGGTTTGGTTAATAAATTGTTTTGAATTTTAATTAATTTAATGTGAATTCTTAATTAAAATTTCTCCAATTTCTCCATCTACTCAAAGTTCTCCAACTACTACAACTTTCTAACAACTCCAACACATACATTAATTCAATTAAAAATATGTTCGGTTTATGTTAACTTCTTTCAACTTAACTCTCCAATTTCTCCAACTTCTCGTACTTCTCCAAATACTCCAACACCACAATTACTCCAGCATACCAACTATTCCAACTACTCCAACGCTTCCGATACTGTGAATCGGAAAAGCTCTCAGTTATGAATGAAACATGAAGCGTGATCCCTTCTCTGAAAGCTTAGGCTACCATCTGGGAAAAAAAGCTGTGCCCCCACGATCGATTTCTTGCAGTTGTAAAACGAGTAGCGTTTTATAAGACGTACGAACGAACACAACAGAAAGCTTTGATTACGACAATGACCACTTTGAGGGGGAAGCAGTAGGAGGAGGCGGTGGAGTCAAGGGGATCTGGGTGCCAAGTAGAGGGGCTTTTGCTTTATAAGACAATATGACAACCCGTTGACTTCGAGTGTGTGTGTGTGTTTGCGATCGCCTGGCTGTGTTGCTGTTGCTGGTGTGCGTTGAAAAACCCAAGAAATTCCCACAATAAAACAGCAGCAATAACACAGCAGAGCGAACGAACGACCAGCAACAGCAACAAAGCCCAGTGACGAGGAAAAATAAAATAAAAATCAGGCAAGACAGTTGTTGGCGTTAAGTTAAGTTAACAAACCAAATACAAAGTTGGCTTTTGGCAGTTCTGCTTCGGCAACAAGTTTGTCCAAGTTCAAATTGGTTTGAGAGCGCACATTATATGTAGAAATTTGATACATAGAGAGGCGCACACACATATGTATATAGACAAGATCTTGAGTTTTTGTTGATAATAATAATAAATTCTGCAATAATTCAACTGACATTTCAGGCAAGCTTCGGGAACTGAATTCTGTTCATGATTCGCGTTTTATCATACTTTTTTAGAGCTTGTCCGTGTCTTTTTGCCATTTAAACAAATGAATGTACAATAACTTAATTGGCAATTTAATAAACAAAAAGATGATGTGAAATATAGAGTTTTGCAATTAAGTTGTACCTTTCTTTGAATATAAACAAAAGAATAAAACTCAAAAATAACAAATCTTTAAAAATTCAGACTAATGATATCTTTAGGCTGTCAAAAACATCTGTAAACTGCTTGTCATTGTAAAGATCTGACAATCATTAATTTTTCTAGCTAGTTTATTTATTTATTTTTATAAATTTAAATAGAAACACTAACAATATCCTATGTAGATCGTTCTGTCTTATATTCACAGTATTTCTGTAGATTCAACTTAGATTCTTTCTCAATAAATTCTCGTATATTTTTTTGAGATCGAATCGTGGCTTGCATACGGATTATATGGCAAGGAAACTTGGACAAAAAAAAACTAAAAACAGAAAACAAAGGTGGATTGTTTAGTTTTTTTCTGACTGTTTGTTTTTGTATATTTCATGCCTTCTCCGCTTTTACGGCTTTATGATTAGTTGACGCAGTCTTTGTTGTTATTGCTGCTGCCTGCTTTGCCTCATAGTTTTTTATTTGCCAGACTTTTTTTATTTTGCGGCTACACGTGCTGTTGATTGACTTTCACACAAAAACGTTGGCACATTTGCATACTACACACATTTACATGGCCAGACGTTGGAGATTTCCGCAACAAGAAATTTGTTGTTTTCCCCTAATCAAAGTAACTAAGCTTCCTATGTAATAATGTTTTAAAAATTCCACCCATGAGTCATTCGAAACACTTGCTAGAGATAAAGCAGCGGGTTCAACCGTGAACCCTAGAGATCCCCAAACAATTAACAATAAAAAACATACTTAGGTTATCTTGGGCACTTTAAGATTAAGACAACCTGAAATCCGGCCAAAAGAGATGGGAAGAGGGAGAAAGAAAGCGGTCTAAGAAAGTCTCATCTTCACAGCAGTCCAGTTTTATTTTCTTTCTTTCTTTTTCGACGCTGAGAGCCAGAGCTCCGCTCTTACAAAAGCAACAATTGTGTCACAAGTTTTATAAATAAACGATGACCACATGGAGTTTTTTTTAAAGCACGACTAACTAAAGGAGAAGCCGACCGACCGACCGACGACGATGAGCTAGTAAAAGACAATCCTCATTGTTGTTGCCTTTTCAGCACAGCAACGTGCCAATCGTTAGCATACGATTAAAGGCTTATACGATGATATGGCCATTGGATATTAGATATTAGATATTAATAGACCAGCCATCGAGCAAGCGTTGTATGGAATATGAAACACAAAAGTTTGTTTCAAACTTTGTGTTATGGGAATTCCCCCAATCGCCCAAAGACTGGCTGCGTCACACGCAAAAGCCCAAGATCAGATCCAGCAGATATTTTTTGTCAATCCCTTGTCTAAGCCTTTGGTTTTTCACCAGCCAGCAAGTCTGAGAAACCTGACACGTCGCCAGAAAGCAGTTCGACCACAGCTAAATCATAAAAAACTCACAAGGTAACGTGGTGATTGCTTAATAATTAGTTATATTTGTTTTTAGAATGTTACTTTAAAGAGCCGGGAAAAAAGCGTATAATTTAAATTTTTTTATATGAAAAAAAGCCAATGAAATTTTGATGGGTTCAATTGTCACACAAATATTTTTAGTCATTTGTATCTAAAGAATTTATAAACAATTAGAATCATGGCTTGTTTTTATGGGGGCACATTAAAAAGTAAGTGAATGACTGTGAGACTTTAACAAACTGAACCAGAAACTCGCAACAGTATGTTTTGAATATATAATATATTCGTTTTTGATTCGGCAGTTGATGTCATGATTTAAAAAAGATTAACTTGAATGAGCAGAAATATATTTGCATATTTGAAAAGCCTAAAACTCTTAGGAATAATATTTAATAAGAAAATCATAAAATATACTACCTTGTAAATACCCCTACTCTCTATTTGTCCCCGTGATTAGTGTAATCGGTTTTGGGGGTTTCAGCAATTAACGAAATCGTTATGAAACCGCTTGGAACTGCGCAATTATGGGAAATTCTATTTGCTTCGACAACACACACTTGACAATTTAGCACTTTCACAAATGGCAAACACGCCCACTTGATACCCGTTTTATTTCGCCTACAGCTAAAAGTTAACCAGTTACTATTTACACAGGCTAAAAAATTAAAAAACAAAAGAAAAAAAAACACAATAATAATAATAATAAAGCGAAAAAGCAACGAGATATCGACAACGACCTTATGAGAAAAACCCAACGTCGCAGTTAAAAGTACTCCACAAGTCACCCAGAAAGTCGCAAAGTTCATAAATTTATTGACAGCGCAAATATTAAACGTTGCTGCTGCTGCTGCTGTTGCTGTCTTCGCTTAATTTTAATTAATTGTGTTTATTGTTGGGAGCAGAGTTTTTGGTATTTCTACAACGGGTTTCTTGTTGCAAATTTCGCTGTCCTTCACTGTTAAAGGCGGGAGGGTCATTGATTCGTGATTATAATAATTATGGAATTTCTTAATTCACCCCAGTATTTATTATTTCAATTTGAAATTCTCCGAACTCTGGAATCTCTAAGTGTAATTAGTATTTCCTTTTATATTTTAATTCTTATTTACTTTGCTTCAGCTGTTTCCCCCAGCTGGTTTCCCCAACGAAACGCGTGCCAAAAGAAGTTACCAGGCCATTAGGGGAATTACCTTAGCTTGGCCCGCACAAAACCCACGATCCACGACGATATAAAAACCCAGCCAGAGCCCAAGACATGGCCCATGAAATTAATGCCAACTGTCCAAATACGACTGGCAGGCAAATACCCCAAATAAATATATAAACAGATATGGCCGGGTGAAAGGAAGGGAAGGAAAGACAATATCAAATTAAAAGTTGTTTACCCTCAACAAGACCAAGACTTCTGGGCGCCGCCGTTGGGTAATTCGAACAATGTTCGAACTTTCCCAATGTGGAAATTAACTTTGAAGTGGAGTGAAAAACCCAGGGAGCGGAGCCCGGCCGCCAAATGAAGCGGGCGAAAACAAACAGCACAATTTAGCACAATTAAAGCCATGGATTTTCCAAGCCATATGACGATCGGCGACGACTGACTTGGCAATGAAAGTGTTTTGAAAGCAGTCAGCTCGATTCGATCCCGTTCCCGCTCCCGCTCCGCCCGACGGCGGCTTCGGGTTATGTCAGCTTACTCGTCCGCCTCGCCTTGTTGACTTTCTTTCTTTCTCGGACGCGAATGTGAATGCGAAATGCAAATAACAACCGACTTGGGCTTCGATCGTAGGTTTCCCCAACAACCCCAAAATCGGAGTGGGGATCGTCAGCCACGTGTATGGAGTGCACACACAACAACAAAATATAAATAAATATATAACAATAAAGAAAAAACATTTGTAACAAAGAAAAAAACGAACAAACCGCAATTAAGGCGCAAATGGAATTTTGGGGGAATTCCCAACGTGAAGAGGTGTTGGAAGGAGATCACATTTTGTAAAGTCGCCGGTCGGTTGGGTTAGGTTTTTCTATAATGCCAACTCAGTTGCAGTTAGGATTTCCCTCAGACATTAGATCGGGTATTATTCATAGCACATTCAACTTCCGTCATTATATTTATTGGCATTTGCATGAGCTCACTGTAAGAACTAGACAGCTAAGCTAAGCTAAGCTAAGCTCAATGCCAAAATAGGAAGTACTTATGTTAACAAGAATAGCAAATGATACTTTGAGTCTTTACTTGATATATATTTATTATGCAGCAACTGAAAGCCCCAATTATTATATTTTAGAGTCAACAAACTCTCATGAGTGACCAGTATTGAGATCTCTTCACTGACACTTGTTCATTTAAGCAACCCACAAAACAAAGACACAGGAAACATTTCCGTTTTTTAAAAAGAAGTGATCTAACCTTGTCCGTTGTCCGTTAAAGTCAATAACTCTTCAAAGTCTCAATCTACCTCCTTCTCTCCCGCAGAAAGCTAAGCGGATTAGGTTTTATTTCAGATTTTTAAATAAGGAAATGAGACAACAAATAGCTCGAATCTAAACTGGTTCCCATTGCTCAACAGTGTTACTAGACAGCTGCAAATACGGGAGAGTCCCCAGATTTAACCTTGTGTCTTTCAGGCCAACAATTGTTTCATGACTAATTTGTTGTTGTCTACTGTTTCTTATATGCATTTATTGTAAAAGTCATTGATAGTCGTCAGATTCCAGATATCAATAAATAATGAGCAGTCAATTAATGCCAGCAGAAACATGTTTTGATTACATATATCTCCATATATAGTATAGTAATAGTAGTTTATAGTATATAAGTCTAGTCTAAATCAAAGGTTCAATATATTTGTTTATGAAACCAAGCGAGTGACGTAAATTGCGCCATTTAAGGTTGCACTTTTGTCATCCATTATCCAAAAAAAAATGTATGAGACAATTCCAAAGGTAAACTACGTAAATGGTCGTAGGATTTCCCGACATTCAGTCAACTCATGATTTGATAGCGACTCTCTCCCGCTCTTCAGTTTCTGTTTTAAAGAGCACGAGACTTTACTATGGCACACACAATATGGCCAAGATCACTCGTAAATGGAGGGTAAAATTGCTAGAGGGTTGGTGTGGTAAAAACCGGCAAACGAACTGATAGCCAGTTATCTTTTTTTTAATGGCAAAAGGGGCCGAGGCCGAGGACGAGGACGTTCGACAGAGAATGAACGAACCGAAGCTCGTCTAATCGCACAATAAACGACCACCTATGGGGTTTTCCTCAGCTCACTGATAAAGCACGATTTCCAGTTACCAATGTCTGCTGACGATCGAACACCGCTGGACATATCTCATTTTGCCAGCGGCGGCTTATCAGCCGGGGGAAGTACGGCGAATGACTGCTGGCTCATAATTTTCGAGTTTAGTTTCAGTTGCCAGCCAGGCCACAGATTTCATGGGTTCGGTTCACACACTCCTCTCCATTGGAGTGGCATATCTTATATTGTATATGGCCACACATGCTGGACAAATGTTCCAACCGCCACCATATGGGGTATTGGTTCTCTGAAATTCCCTCCAATTGGTTTAACCAAGACCCTGAAAACATTCCCTGTCCAGATAAGGCGCTAGTGGAACTCTCTGTCTTCCCCATACCCGAGGGGAAATTTATACAGTAATCGGGATTTATTAATCGCAAGAATGTGTGTTGCAATTGCAGAATCCCCAGTAGCTTTTCCTTGGAAATCCATAGAGTCGGGAAGAGAAACCTGATAAGTTAAACCAAAAACGTCACTGTTACTGCCGTCTGCGATAATAGTTTATACTCACTCACTGATAACCAACGCAATCACAATCAATCGATTTGTGTATATTTTGTTTATTATCACAAGTGGGAAATTCTAGCACTCTTGGTTTTCCAAAACCAAGAGCAATTCAAATAAAGTTGTTAAGCGACCTGCGTTGAGGGAAAGCCACTATTTATAGAAGCTATCCTCGAAAGCCTTGCGTGTTGGTTATTTATATAATCGAAGTCCATTTCCCCAGTTGTTGCGTGCCAGGCGCGTAAATGAGGCCCGAAATGGATTACGACGGCCCAGTAAGTAAGGACACACATTGTGCCATATATATTATAATTACTATTGTGGGACCCAGTTGGGGATTTCCAGAAAACTAGAATAATATATAATTTGTTGGAAGGTGGTGGTAAGGTTCCCCTGCTCACTTCGATAACAGAAGCAACCGAGCGAACCTTTCCCAATTTCCGTTTCTGTCTGCGCCTTCAATCGGCTGTATGTTATCTCCTTGGTTGCTCTATTTCTTTTTTATTTTTATTATTTTCTTTACTGCATTTTAGTCTAATGTCTGCTCTTGCCTGGCTCTGAGCCAACAAATGGCAAATTCCTCACATTTTCCGAGTGGCATTTTCTATTAAGAATAGAAGGGAGTTTCAGCCAACCGTAAATCGGGAACGGAAGGGCTTTAAATTTAGACAAATATTTGGAGTATTTATACAAACTTAAACTTTTCAAAAAATGGTCCCAGAAGGAGTATTTAATTTTGTTATATATATTCTCTTAAAATAACTTCCTTAGCAAGAAAACTATTAGAAAAATAATACTTTCTGAGGGAACATTGACTCCGAAAATATTCTGAGAAAATTAACGAAATTTCCCTTAATATTTGGTTCTGGAAGCCACATATAATGTATACATGTTTATACCCCCGTTATGTTGACGTCAATGCTGGTCGAGGAGGATGGGATGAAATATTTATTTGTTCCACATAGTGAAGGCCGTGTGTTTACAGAGTAATCTCTGAATGGTGTACACAGAATTGCCCCCGAAGTCCCTGTGCCTCTCGAACTCAATGGGGAATTGCTTTCGCATTCATATCGTGAGGCGGCATTGGTGGGTCGTGGGACTGATTGACTCCGGTGATCGGTTCGGGAAAACCCAGAAATTTCAAACAGGCGAAATATGTATTCAAAAGCGTCTGACCGTCTCGTTTCTTTTTTCTGCTTTGTTGGTTTTTAATAGTTTTTGTCGGAAATGTCTGCGCTGTTTTGCTGTTGCTTTTTGGCTAGCCAAAATACATTATGTGCCGTGTGTGTGTCTGAGCAGGTTATATATAGCATATATAGTATAGTTCATACCAACTATGTAGATATATATATACATTTATGCAGAGCAGCTGTTTGTTTGTGGGGCTTCAAACCGGTTGGCGCTGCTTAAAGCTGGCCGACGAGAAACCAACAACAAATAAGTGTTTGTTCACCAAATGTTTGCCACTCACGAATTTGGATTTTATTTTTGGCAAGGTTATACTTCGCAAAAAAAAAAGCTAAGAAAAAAGGGAAAAGGCCAAAAACGCCAATAGAAATCGATTAAACAAACGAAAGGTTAAACGCAAATAACTTTGATATTGCGATACACTATCTGACAAGTTTATTAACCTTTTTCTTTACTTGAGACGCCAATTCGTGATTGCAAAACTTTTACTTTCTTGGCTCGAAAGGAGGAATAATAATAAAATGGCAAGAATACTGATAAAAAATTCATTATAACATAGTTAAATCAAATTGAAATAAAAATACAAACTGAATTTATACTTTCCACGGATTACAAACCCTTTTTTCAGGCTTCTCATTTCATGTGCGGGTGGAAGCCACCACCAACCATCGAGGAATGCAAATCGATAATTCGATTTGTGGCCCCTGAATACAGAGCAAAATCAAATAAGGAAACAAATGTTTATAATTATGGGGACACGCCTCGTCTGCCTTTACGCGTGGTAAATAAATTTACCTCAAAACGATTTCCTTGAGATGCAATGCATTCGAAATCAACTCGAGAGCTGGCAAAACCAAAAACAAAACAATGCAAACAATCGCGATAATCAATTGAATTTCCATTTCGATACATGTATCTTATGTAAGTGTAATTATTTCTGATTCTCTAAAACAAAACAAAATGTAAATATTTTCCTCTATCCTTGTGCAAATTGATTTTTACTGACGTCTGAGACTTTGCAAATGTTTTTTCTGTGCGTTTTCGTTTCGTTTATTTTTGGTTAATCAATAACCAGGGAGGGGGGAGGACTGTGTTGCTTTAGCCATTTGATGAGGAAAATTTTCAAGCGAAATGTTTTGCGCGGAGGCCAAGGTATTTTTGGCATCAGCTCATAGGCGTCGCCCCGTGTATAGCCTATAGCCTATATGCACATACGTCTTTAACGCCCATATATACATATTTCAATTCTATATAGCAGACGACAATGTCTCGCACTGTGGCTAGCCGTTGGCGGGACACCAGATATATATATCAGAAGTATAATGTGTATAATTTTTGGCACAGATGCATAATTTTTCATGAAAAATGCCCGCAAATGCTGATGTCCAAAAATAATACTGGCCAGATTTTACGTTACGAACTAAATATTCCAAATCTCATTAGCTAAAAGGTTCAGTGCCTAAGTTAGACCCTATGGTTAATGTATTATGGAAAATTAATTGCCAATGTCTAAATAAAAATGTAAATTACGGCTTTACTATACTCACCATCATAGTTGCGAATCTCTAGGTCGGCAGGCAGACGGGCGTAGCTCAGTGAGCTGACAGCCTTATCATTGGAACGGTGTCCGTATTGACGGTGAGCCTCATGAATCTCCGTAGCTCCGAACTTCTCCGTCAAGGCACGGACGCACTGCTTCTCTCCGGCGATGCAGGAAAGGTGTAAAGCCGTATTTCCATGGCTATCGCGGACCGAGGGCTACACGGAAATGTGTAATTGTGATGCAAGAGTTGTGTAATTAATAGATTCATTAGAAGTTTAAAGAACCTAATAATTACCTCAGCTCCGGCCAGCAGCAGCATCCTCATGATATTGGGTTGGGCGGTGAGGGCGGCCAAATGTAGCGGAGTTTGGGCCACATCGTTTTGAATGTTGAGCAGGCATGGATGCGGGGCCATGCGAATTAAGGCAGTTACCACGTCCACGGATCCCGAAATACAGGCCAGGTGCAGAGGTCTAAGGAGAGCAAAGGGAAAAGGAGAGAAACAACAATGAATTTGTGGGTTTATTTACCTGCCGCAGCAGCAGCACCCGCCCGCACTTTCTTCCCTTCTTCCTGTTCACTTGTTGCCTTGTGTCATGTGGCGGCGTAAAAACCCAAGTAAGTTAAGTCGAGGTGAATTATTGTGATGAAAAAGAAGAGCTGATGAGCTGCCCCGAAAACCTGTTCGCTTGTTCGTTGGACGCTGATGATACCCGTGTACCTGCCCACATACCAGGAAAACCCCAAAGCCTGACTAAAACACATGTGTCAGTCGCGTTTCTCGGCCCAGACAATGGTCTTTCGAGAGTGATTCACGAAACTCTCCCCTTAGCTCACTTGGTCGTCGGTGCGCCTTTGTTTTTTTGGGAAATTTGAAAATGCTCACCAGAAAGACAGCGCATATCGGATACAAGAAACACACTAAAACGTGACTTTGGGAAGTTCACCGAGATGGGAATTTTGAATATAAATTATTCGGCATTACAATGACTAGCTTCCAAGTACATATATACTAACTACATTCTATCCCATTCGAAGTTCTCATTTCATTGTCACTTTCCCCCAAATCTGGTTGTCATTAACAATTTAATTTTAGATCTGATCAGAGTCCCAAAAATATTGTGATAATTTAGGAATATTGCCGATGATAATAATTAAGTAGCAAGACTTGTTCACTGAATATTTCGCATTAATGTGGGTTATTTGGAGATTATTAGCATACTGTTGTTTTTTGCCTAAATATAGAGCTCTCTCATTGATCTAAAGTTCGGGTTCGGTATTTCGGTATGTGATTTCTTAGTGTGCTTTAATGATTTCTTAGTGCGTTTCACTCCAAATAATTACAGTCTTCCTAATCCGTTCTAGAACTTAATATTTTTAATTCAAGTCTCGCCACCCATCTGAATCTTTTCCCCGTAATGAGTTTATGCTCCCAGTACGGACTACTTACGTGTCGCCGACATCGTTTTGCTGGTAGAACTGTTCCCATGCGTTCATAATGTTGATACTGCTCTGCGGAGCGGAGGAGGGATTCGTGGTGGCGCCGGCGGCTGTGTTGGACTGTGTGGTGGTAGATTGTGAGCCCTTGCTCCGGTTAGCCGAAACCTGGGCGGAGTTGCTGCCGCCACTGCTCTGGCCGAGATTGTTCAGCTGCTCGCCGCGACTAGCCAAGTTGCTCTGGACCGTCCATTGCGGTATGCCTGCGTCCGTGTTGTGCTTGAGGCGCATTTGATTGCTGCTCTTGTCCTCCTGGGCGGGCTCCTCCTCCTCTACGTCCTCTTCGTCCTCGTCGATAATGCCGGAATCAAGGACCACGGACTGCTGTTGCTTATGTTTCTGTTGCGGCTCCTGGTCCTTGGGCTCCGGCTGCTGCTCCTTTGCTTCAGGGATGATCTCCTCGCTGAAGATTTGGGAGGATTGCGGTCCGGATATGAAGCCCGAATCGCTCGTTTCGCTTTGCACGGCAAATTCCTTGTGCTTTTGGTTAATGGCGGCGGCCGGTTCTTCTTTTTGCGCTTTGCCGCCAAATGTTGACTTTGCGTTTTTACCGCTACTGTCGGAGGAGGAGGCTGCGTTAGGGGGGCGCTGTTCAACACTGGCAGCGCTGCTGCTGCAGCTACAGTCCTCCTGGCTGCTATCACTTGTTGCTGTTGCTTTTGTTGCTGCTGCTTCCGCTGCTGTTGTTGGGTTCCACATTTTCGTGCTTTTCCGGACTCTCAGTTAGCTGCAAAAGTAATATTTTTGTTGCAATTCAGTGTGCGTTTGAACTTTGCTTTTAAGCTCAGGTTTAATCGCGCGCTCTCTCTCTCTTTATATATCGTTATCTTCCTCTCTCACACTCACACTCACTCACTGTCACACACTCTCTCGCAAGCTCTCACGTAACTGCTCTTTTTTGCCCTGGCCTGCTAATGGCCGTGGGTGCGAGTGAAACAAACATATGAACGAACAGCTACAAGTGAAAACGCAATAACAGCATTTTGTAGATTAAAGCAATTTATAAATTATACATGTGTAGCGGACATAAAAATAAACGATTCACTGGGGAACTATTTTTGATTTTGCCGTTGGTTTTATTACTTATTTTGCCTTTTCCTTGCGCGCCTTCGAGTTTGTTTCACACGCTCACCACATATGCACACATACACGCAAACTTGGGGAAATCTTATATCTCCCCTCACAGCTTCATTTTTTTATTTTCTCTTCGTCCGCTTTGTCTTTGTTTCACATATCCTTATCCTCTATATTTAGCACATTTTTCTCACTACCTTGCTGGTTAATTGTGTTTCAAAGTTTCGTTTCACACGCGTAAGTTGAGTTTTTGATTTGTTAAAATTTTTATTTTGTAACTTGCATAGTACCCGTGCGCACGTCTTGTTTGTTATTAATTTTTTTCAGTTTTTAGCTTGCACACCCGTATTTATAGGTTTCTCCAAAAGCCGAACCGAGCCGAAGTTTTCAAATGGCATTCGGTTCAAAACAAATTGTGAGAGGGAGAGAAAGCTTGAGAGCCCCAATGCAGGGTTGCTAGGTCTCTGGCAGAGCGCCAATAAAGCTCGCCCCAAAAGTTTAAACAGTACAACAGCAGCAGCAACAAAAGCAGCAGTAACACTGAATTTATTTATTTTACTTGACGATACGATCGATCGGTGACTTGTTCTAAGCGATGTGCATTGCTCTGTGTGCGAAATGCGTATGACGACGACACGATGCTGACGAACATCGGGAAAACACCAGCGCGTAACTAAACGGAAATGATTTCACGAAGAAGGATACTCTTTGGGAGATTTCTACCTGGTTTTTTCAGCCTCTCGGGTACTTCACGTGCACTGGAAAAAACTGGGAAGAAATTAGTTGTTGGGACTGAAAAGTGTGCTCATATTAGTTTATTCATCTTCTGAGCCGACAGTCTCCCGGTTGCCGAAATTTCTTTTTTAATAGTAATTTTATGTTGTATTACAAGAAATAAAAAAATTTGTTCAGTATATTTTGGATTTTTCTGTGGTGAGTGTGTGATTGATTGGCATGCATTCGGGATTTTTTGAGTTAATTTTTGGGGTTTTATTTTAAAATAATCGCCTATATTATATATATATAAAAAATTTAAGATAAGTGCCATATAAGAAAGCAAAATATCTGACAAATTCTTGATTTTTTTCTTTTTATTAAATTTCTCTAAAATTTATTTCTTAAATCAGTTTTATTAATTTTTACTCTTTAAGACGTAACGTAACGTAAAGGACTGACAAGTTAAAAATTTATAATTAATATTATACGGTAATGGTAAATAATTATGAAGTGACAAATTCTTGTGTTTTTTTCTTTTTATTCAATTTATCTAAAACTTATTTCTTCTCAAATCAGTTTTGTAATTTTTACTTTTTAAAACGTAACCACTCCTCCAGTTGCGATAAGTTGGCAGCACCAAACACATGCCGGTGTAAAAATTAAGTCTACTGCAATTGCTTAAACAACTTTAAATGCTTAGAAGGATGAGTAGCAGCTACAGCGGTCAAAAACTGGCGACAGTTGTCAAGGAGCTTGAGAACTTTGCACCTGTAAAACTGGCGGAGGCGTGGGACAATGTGGGATTGCTGATTGAGCCGTATCGTGAGAAACTAATCACCAAAATATTGCTCACAAATGACTTAACCGAGCCAGTCATGACCGAGGCGCTCCAGAAGGATGTGGGTCTTATAATTAGCTATCATCCGCCGATATTCCAAGCGCTGAAGAGGATAACGCAGGCGCATTGGAAGGAGCGTGTGGTCACCGCCTGTTTGGCCAACAATATAGCATTATATTCTCCGCACACGGCGTGGGACAAGGCCTGCGGCGGCGTCAACGATTGGCTCTCGCAGGCGGTTCAAATACACAATATTAGACCCTTGGAACCGGAATTGGGTGCTCCCCCCGGTACTGGTTCTGGTCGATTTATAGAGACCAAAATGGACATCGATGAGTTGGTGCAATCCCTCCAGAATCACATCCAGAACAGCGTCCACATAGCTTTGGCTGTCAACCATCATCCCAAGAGTCTCATCCAAACCGTGGGTATTTGTGCCGGCTCCGGTGGATCGCTGCTCAAAGGCATCAAAGCTGATCTCATCATATCGGGGGAAATGTCCCACCACGAGCTGCTGGAGTTCAATCACAACAACACCACAGTGCTGCTGTGCAATCACAGCAATTCGGAGCGGGGATTTCTTAAGCAATTCGCCCCGAAACTAGGGGAACTCTTGAAGGGAGATTGCGAGATCATTGTGTCTGCTGAAGATAAGGATCCCCTAATAACAGTGGCAAAGGGATCGTCGTTAATTGATTCGTTCAAGGCAGGACAGTAAAAGGATTAAATAGAAGTGTAATGTTTAACAATGCATTTACTGGCATCCTCCGTAATGTTTAAAAATAATAATAATAAAACGAATTTTCGAACTGCCCTAACTTCTAGACTTGATCTAGCTTAAACTTGCCGCCCTTGCTCGCGGCATCGTTGCGATGTAGTTGGTATAACAGTCGCTGTTCCAGATGCTTCACAGCTGCCACCGTTAGGACCAGGGTGTCGTGCTTCAGCATGGAATATACGTTCAGGCCAAAGGAAGGCATCAGATTGACGTACCCCAGACTATCGCTGGCCTGGGAAATGTTCGCTGGAAACATGTGATCTCTGGGAAAACAAGAAATGGGTAAATAGGAATATCCTTCGTCATGGAAATCGCTCTTCACAAATACTCACTCATCGACAATCAAAACAGAGGGTCCCCAGTTTCGCTCAGCAATCAGATCCTTGAGGAACTCTGCATCCCCCGTGGGTATGTCCACGCCCTCAACGATGTGCAGATCATCCTGCGCCAGCTTCACGCTCAATGTGGAGGTCAGTCCGAGAACGCGCTTGTAGAAGGGCAGCATGTAAAAGTGAGTTGTGGGCGAACGGGGACCATGGACCACGCCACCGCCCTTGAATAGGGGCGTCCGAATGGAACCATGCCGAGCACGGCCCATGCCCTTTTGTGGCCACGGCTTGCGCCCGCCGCCGCGCACCTCCGCCCGTGTTTTTGTGTGCGCCATGCTTACATAACGATACTTGCGCTGCCACTCTACATTCTCCTGGATGATATCCACCCGCGGCTGGGCGGCAAACACGTCAGGATGCAGCTCGATCAGTCCCACCTTGCGCTCCGCCACCGCGTCCGTGTTTTCGATCCATGCCTGTCTGGCCGTGCTGCGGCTCACCGCCGAATAGCTGACGGCGTAATCTTGCGGCAAAATCAATGGAGTGGATTCCGTCGTAGGCGGAGCTGTTGCTGTAGCAGCGGGTACGGATTCGGTAGCCGCATTTCCGTGATTGCTGCTTCGGGTGAAGGTCCTTGCCACTGGATAAAGCACCTGCCTGGATTTATTCAAAATATTCTTCAACATTTTCCGGCAGCGTGCAATTCAATGTGACCGCAGCTGGATTGCGGAGAAATGCCTAAATTCGTAGTGGGGCCTGCTTATAATGGCCACACTAATTAAACGTCAAAAAATATTTAAAGTTTGCATTCTGGCCAAGTTAAATTTAATATAATTAAAATATGATCAAGTTGGACAATTAACAAAGCTAAAAGGCCACACTTTATCAAACTTTGACAGTTTTGGTTATGCAAAATTTAAATTTAATTGATATTAACTAACAAAAACCGGGTTTTTAATTTTTAGCATCCATTTTTTTATTCGGCTTAATTTTTAATTTTGTATTTTAACTTTAAATAATTATGATTGAGAATTTTATCAAAATATCTACTACTTTTCGTTAAAATTCTCAGTCATAGTTATTGCCCAATTTTGTAGAATCCATTGCCACATTCACGCTGCCTTTGTCTGTTCTCCTGTTCTTTATACGATCCCTTCTGAGGATTATTGCAATATGTTTTTTCAGACATTGCAAAACAACTACAGCTTTCCTGGCTGAAACGGAAACGGGAGTCGTATAGGACTCTAACTTCTTCATTATCGTCCGGACAGGTTAGTTGGTACTTCCTGCATTCTTCACAATCTTCAATTTGGTTTGATGGCTCTTTTCGAGTCTTCGATTTTCTACAGCAACTGAAACATTTAGTCAATTTTGACTGCTTCTTAGTTTTTTCCTGGTGTTCTGATATATCATCTTCTTTATCTTTGTTCTTGGGTTTTCGCTTGCAGGATGGAAATACTTTAAGGCAAGATGACTTTTTCTTACCTTCCTTTGGTATTTCATTTTCGTTTTCAGCAGATTTACTTCTTTCTTGTTCGCAACACTTCTCCTCCGGTTTTTCTTTCTTCTTGAAACATAGAAAACCACTGGATTTCGATTTGGTTTTTTCCATTTGTGAATCATTTTCGGTATTTTTACGTCCTTTATCTTTCTTCTTACAACAGGAAAATCCTTTCGATTTCGATTTAGTCCCTTCACTTAGGGAATCATTTTCTTGTTCAACATTTCTCTTTTCTTTTTTCTTACAACAGGAAAATCTACTTGATTTCCATTTAGGTTTGTCATAGGGTGGCTCATTTTCTTCTTCAACATTTCTGCGTCCTTTTTCTTTTTTCTTACAACAGGAAAATCCACTGGATTTCGATTTATTTTTTTCAATTTGTGAATCATAATCGGCATTTTCACGTCCTTTATCTTTCTTCTTACAACAGGAAAATCCACTCGATTTCGATTTAGTCCTTTCGCTTAGTGAATCATTTTCTCGTTCAACATTTCTCTTTTCTTTTTTCTTACAACATGAAAATCTACTTGATTTCGATTTAGGTTTGTCATTTTCTTCTTCAACATTTCTGCGTTCTTTTTCTTTCTTCTTACAACAGGAAAATAGACTCGATTTAGATTTGTTTTTTTCAATTTGTGAATCAATTTCAGCATTTCCAAGTCCTTTTTCTTTCTTCTTACAACAGGAAAATCCTTTCGATTTAGATTTAGACCTTTCACTTAGTGAATCATTTTCTTGTTCATCATTTCTCTTTTCTTTTTTCTTACAACAGGAAAATCTACTCGATTTCGATTTAGGTTTTTCATAGGGTGGCTCATTTTCCGTTTCAAAATTTCCACATTCATTTTTGCCATAATTCTCGTATTGATCGGAAATTTGTTTTTCTTTCTTCTTGCAACAGAGAAGTCCACCTAATTTTGATTTTTTTTTTTTAGTTTGTAAATCATTTTCTTTGGGCGGAGCTACTTTTGCCTTCTTCTTACAACAAGGAAGTCCCCTCGATTTCGATTTAGCTTTTTCATTTTGGGGTTCATTATCTGTTTCATAATTTGCACATTCCTCACAATAATTCTCACTTTGAAAGAAAGCTGTTTTTTCCTTCTTCGTATAACAGGAAAGTGCACTTGATTTTGATGTACACTCCGTACACCATTCCTCCGATATATTCTTCTCTCTATTTTGGGGAGGAGGTTTATCCTTCTTCTTACAGCACGAAAATAAACTGGATTTTGCCGTAGTTTTGTCATCATTTTTACTTCTTTCTTTCTTCTTACAACAGGCAAACAAACTAGATTTAGATGCAGCTTTGTCATAATTTCTATGCCTTTCAGTTTCCGATATATATTTATATTGTTTGCAACAAATATCGGCGGGCTGTTCCCGCTGAGAATGAGGTCTTCCCCTTGGACTATCCTGGCAGTTGGTGATCCTTTGGGGTTTGGAACAACTGCAGTTTGAAAATGTGGATTTAGGATAGCACTGGTCGTAATTATACAATGGGAGTTGGCCATTGTATATTCCGTTCCCATAATTTTGTTTTGGGTAACATTCCGAAGTTTTCTTGGGACCACTGCGATTAAAATTGTAGTTCCTCGGACAAGCCTGATTCTTGGGTCTACAAACAGCAGGGCACACTTTTATAGGGTTCCTAGCCTTACATTTTTCTATCTTGTGTTTTTGATAATTTTTTAAAATATTTTTGTCATAGCTGTTTAGAATTGGATCCGGTGTCAGAAAGGGATTATATCTGTTTCTATTACAACTTAGTGGCTGTTCTCCAAAGGGGATATTAGTTTTATCAAAAGGTTCATATCGATGACCCCACTCATTTGACTCAAAAGATTCGAATCCACCACGCAGCCACATTTTATTTTTAACAACGGGGGAACAGTGATTTGGACAGGATGCACTGCTGCTTAATTCTTCACATGAATCCTGTGAATTCTCGGATGATATGGAATCAGATGTTTCATTGCATGGTATGGCACAAGCTCTTGTTAATTTATTTGGACATTTAGGATTATTGCATTTAATCTTTACATTAGGTGCTCTCTTTAATCTATCTGAAGTGTTTGGATATTCATAGGCTTCAGAATCGGTTTCTATTCTATCTCTTTGCGTTCTATATTGACAGTTTGGATTTTCGCAGACCAAATCAATGTCTTTTACATTTCTTGGGAATTTATATGGACAATTTGGACTCTCACAGACTTCTAAAAAATCGATATCTTTTTTAGTTTTTTTGAATCTATATGGACAGTTTGGATTTTCACAGACTTTCGAATCAGTGTCATCTCTACTTCTTGGGAATCTATATGGACATTTTGGATTGTCACAGACTTTAAAATCGACGTCTTCTCTATTTCTTGGAAATCTATATGGACAATTTGGATTGTCACAGACTTTAAAATCAACGTCTTCTCTATTTTTTGGGAATCTATATGGACAGTTTGGATTTTTACAAACTTCCAAATCTATTGCTAGTCTATTTCTTTTGAATCTATATGGACAGTTTGGATTTTCACAATCTACCAAATCGATTTCTCTTTTATTCCGTTGTAATCTGTATGGGCAGTTTGGATTTTCACAGGGTTTCGAATCGATGTCTTGTCTATTTCTTGAGATTTGATCACGACAGTTTTTATTTTCCAAAACATCCAACTCGATTGCTTGTATATTTTCTAGGCATTGATCGGAAGAGTTTGAATTTGCACAGTCTTCCGAACTTTTTGTATCCGATTTTTGGTAACATACTTCTTTTCTTGAATTGCCGACATTTTGTGGAGCCTTGCAAGTTTTTTTATGTTGTCCAATTAGACCAGTCTTCATTTCTCCAAAAAAATTGCCATATGGAAAGTTACTATTAGTTTGATAGCACTGAGCTCTGGGCGTTTGTTGGAAAGTAACTTGATTTATTGTATCCTGATTTCCCAATTGCGTTGCATCCATCGAACATTTTCCATATCGTGGTTCTGCCACTTGATTTTTGGCCAAGGGATTTCCAGGAGAAACACCTATTTGCTGATTATTCCTAAACCAGTTAGTATAGGGAAATGTGCTGTGTCCTTCCGGGTCATTTACGGATCTGTTATTCTTAAAATTGGTAGCATAAGTTGGTTGAGAGTATGGATACATATGAGTTTTCCGTCCGTTCATATAAGCTGGGTAATTTTGTTCCGCTCTGGTGAAACCTGTAGCCATTCCAAGATCTTGATTATTTCTATATGCTGTATTTAAACATCTCTGATTAGTTTGGTTCCAGTTGTAGGTTAAAGGCTTTGCATTTCTATCTTGGTTAATGCTAGTTGAATGCACTCCATATTTATAAGGATTATTGGTCTGGTATGGGTTGATTGGTCTTCCGAAACTGACGGCTCCATTATTTTGCTGGGAATAGGCATTTGAATAGGGACAACTACAGTGATGGCATTTATGCGGTTGGTATGAAGAAGCCCAACCTTGTTGGTGAGGCAGATTTGAAGGAGACGATCTTTGTTGGCAGAACGGTCTCGCTTGAGACAAACCGCTCGAAGAAGGCAGTTCTTGATTGCCAGGAGGACTTGAGGGAGGCAATTCTTGCTGGCCAGGTGGGATCGAGGAATACATTTCTTGTTGATAAGTAGGATTGTTGGGAGACAATTCTTGTTGGCAAGGTGGACTTAAAGGAGACACTTCTTGTTGGCATGGTGGACAGGATGAGGGCATTTCATTTTGGTAAGTTGTCTTCGCGGGAGAGAATACTTGTTGGCTCGAAGGGGGGCAAAGTGAACTCGAGCGTGACTTTTGAGATAAATTTGAACTTTTTTGCTCACATTGAACACGTTTTTTCCTTCTCGGTTTGGAACTTTTTCTCGAGCTCCTACCACTCTCACTTGCCTTTGCCTTTTTTATTTCTTCTTCCAAGCCAGCCACAGTTTTTTGAAGTATAGACAGTATTTTAATGACATCGCATTGGTCCTCCATTTGAATGGATCCTTTCTTATAGCCCTCTTCATTTGATCGTGTTCTCCTTTCATTGCTAAAACATGGCTTGCAACTATTTACATCTTTCTTTGCACTAGAAGAAGGACTTCGGACTTTTTTAGAAGGATACCGAATTTTACGTTTGCCAATGTTCGCTTTTCCTTGATTACTCCCGCATAGGCTGGCAGTGGCAGAAGGACCATCCTTATCCGATAGATTTTTAGGACTCAGATGGGATTTAGGCTGATTGCATAAACAAGTATGCCGAGAACTAGACTGTCGACAATCAAGCTGATGTGAATTAGACGATCCTTTTGGAGACAAAGGAGGCAATGCTTGCTTGGCAGGCGCACTCGGAGGAGATAATTTCTGCTGACAAGGCGGACACGAAGGCAAGTTTACTTTTTCTGCAGAGTTTGGCTTATGATGCGATTGATTTACTCCGCTTATTGCCGAATGTTTTGACTTCTGCTCTGAATAACATTGTTCTTGTTTCGACGATCTTGAGCCGGTTTTCTCTACTGCTCTTGATTGGGCATTCAATTTCGGTCCGCAGAATTCGTCCTTTTTGCATTTGGGATCAGTGATATGATTTAATGATGAATTGATGTCTGGCTGTCGACTTGATGATAATTGAGAGCCTGTATTTTCTTGGAAACAACAACAGATGGGCGAACAGTGGGACGCACTCTCATCAATTCTTTTTGTCATTACTATTTTCGATGTCTGAGTAATTGCTTCAGTGCAGTTCCTATTGGCAAAAGCCTCATTTGGTTTACATTCGTACTCGGCTTCGGATGCTCCTCTTCCATAGCTTCCGGGTCCGTGAGAGTCCCAACAAGCTCCCATAGTATAAGCAGGTCTTGAGGGTCTTGATCGGCAGGGGCAGTTGTTGGGATCTCTGCGGGACCCACCTGTACTATAAATAAGAGGAATTAGTCTAGATCTTGGTCTGTGCAAAGTCTATTGCAATATTACCTGTTCCGAGTCCCGATTCGCATCCACTTGACTGTTTACGGATATATCGACATTCATCGCAAGGGGTCTCCATATGATAGCCTTTCTCTCTGGGCGATCCATGACCTGCATAATCATTTTCATTCCATTCTCTACAACGAAATCTTACCGAATTCCTTGACGACGACTTGCATGGTTCTTCTGGAGATCTTCTGGAATTCCCTCGTCCTAGGTCCTCTTCCACTGCCAATGTAGAACATTTGCAATAACTGTCGTTCCTGTTGAAACATTTACACCCGACACGTTCAAGCCTTGATTTTCTTTCACTTTCACCAGACTTCACATCACAGAGTCCACAGTGGTCTTCTTGCCCGGCCCTACTTAGGAATTCTTGCATTTCCATTTCACTTGCTAATTCCAGACTCCATACTCCATTTTTAAAATACATAGATGGTGGCCTGCTAACGTTGTCTATTTTGTTGTAGAAGGAATCGGAGCATCGAAATTGGCGATTGCCCTCCGTTAACGTAGAAAATTCCGTTCCAGATGGACTATAGCCGCCATAATTTTTAAATGTGACTCCAGGATTTAACTTACATTTGCAAAAATTATTTGATGTCGCACTGCTGGATTTTGAAGGACACCTAAGATAACCGTCTTCCTCACCACTGTAAGCTCGCCTTCCCATCTTGGCTCCGTTACTCTGGCTGGATACTCTTATGTGGTCGGTTTTACCACTTTGAGGTTTCGACTGGGCTTGGGCTCCAGAAATGGCTGCTGTTTTTAAACTCGCTCGACGAGTATTTTTCTTGATGGGCGGGCATTGAGACGAGTCAGCCGACTTGAGGGGCGTATTGAGATTGTGATCGTAGGGAGTTCGATTGAGAGGGGAGCACTTTGTGATCTCTTCCAGAGATCCCTTGGAATTCACGTTTGTATCTTCCTCCTGAATGAAATTCTTAGGCCATTTGGATGGGTAGGAGTTGCTGTTTACAGATTTCGTACTGCCCCTGGAAGTGTATCCTGATCGCTGTCCGCTTGGACTTCGCTTTTCCTCTGGCAAGACAATCTAATAGAGTAACGAATGGCTAAGATTTAGTACCAGATAACCCACCATTTGACTTCTGTTTCTTGCAGGATACCGAGTCCTCCTTTAGAGTCTCACCAATCGTCAGCTTTCCGGCTGTTTTCCTCTCCCCCGAAACCACAAAAGTACTGACTGCCGGAACCCTCCGCCTCTTAACCACCGGTCGCGTTGGGGACCTTTCCTGAGTTAGCCCCAAAGCTCTACCCATCGATGGCAGCACCATGATACAGCCTTTTTCGCCGTTCCGATTTTTAACAGAAACTTCTGCGGCATCCTGGCTCTTGTTAACGCATTTGGTCTGGCAGGCTCGGCGCAGGAGGATTTGCTGGGCGGTGCGCCGTCTTCCAATTGGTGGAGTCGTCATCTCAAAGAAGTGGGAATAAAGAAGCGGCAGCTTAGAGGCTTAGTAGTAGTAACATTGCCGGATTATGTCTAATGACAGTTTAGGAAAAGTCAACAAGAAAGATGGAATAGGTTTATTGCAAGATTTATTTTAGGGAGTATGGGCGGAACTGGGCTACGATAGAGGGTCGGGGTAGTCTTCTGACATACTTTCACATATTTTTAAGTAATTTAATTTATTTAAGTTATCAGCTAGAGTGGGTGGGTAATGATATCCATCTGAAATTGACACGGATCTCATAAAACTGTCAGATAATGTCTCTCCGGGTCATCCAGAAGTGTTCTGAAATTATCTGACAAATGGTATGAGATTCGTATAAATTCCCTAGAATAAGTACTTGTTATTCGTTATTCCTCATTTGCTTTAAAGTTGTCCTAAGAAATTGATTTAACAGCAGCCACACCCTGGACTACAGCAATAGTCCATGTTGTAAGTGGTCCTTCCTACTGGAGCCCAGCAGCAGCCATTACAGCAAGCTTTGCGACATAAATCATAGTTTCTAGGCCTTGGATAGAAGGCAAATGGAGAATTGGCAAACCGATCGGAATAGACTTTGGAACACTTTTTCTTTCGGCGCCTCCTGTGAGGATTTTTTTTTCTTAGGTAGCACATGAAATTTTGATTAGGCACAAGACCGCGCAGAGTTCGCTCCAAATCGGAGAGATTGCAGGCGAAGTTATTCGCTTCTTTTTGTTCTTCCTTTTCTGGATATATCGTCATGTTAGACCCACATTGGGTTTTACGGCTGCATTTGCCATAGGAGTAACAGCTGCATTTTCGTTCACAATCACAAGAGCATTTGCTTTGAGAAACACTGCTACATTTGCTTTGAGGAACACTGCTACATTTGCTTTGAGGAACACTGCTACATTTGTTTTGAGGAACACGGCTGCAGGTGCTTTGGGAATTTAAGCTGCCAGTGCCTTGGGAGTTAGAGGTGTCAGTGCTTTTGGAGTTTAAGCTGCCAGTACCATGGGAGTTACAGGTGTCAGTGCACTGGGAACTTGAGCTGTCTGTACCTTGGGAGCTACAGCTGCATTTGTCTTCATCGTCGTCGTCGCTTATCGTCTCCGACTGCGAGTAGCAATCGAAATTTTCTGAATTTGCACAATTCGCGCAACTTGCACAATTTCCACAATTTGCACAATTTCCACAATTTGCACAAATTCCACAATTTGGCAAAGCTTCACACTTGCAAGTCGTACAATTCTCAGGTTTCCCAACCGAGATACAAATGGGCACCTGTTTGGAGTTTCGAAAATATGTAAAAAATACTTAGAGGAAATCAAAAACAGGAAATCCATTTCCCCATTACCTGTAAGCATCTAAATGTCTTCTTTGTGTTATCAGTCACAACCACCTGCATTTCCTCATGTTCATCCCACTTCGAACAGTTCTCTTGAGTGTTGCGTTGTGTTTTTGATTTTATGCTTATATTCGATCTGCATGATCCTTTGCATACGTTACTTTCAGAGGGCTGCGGATCAGGGTGAAACTCAGGACATGCGTTAGTAGTTGGCTTACAGTATCCACTCCCTTCTAAACGTTTCTTTGGTCTAATAACTGCCAAACTACTCTCCTTGGTTCCAAGCGATTCAATAGTATTGTCTAAGGCAATCGGCTCAACTGACTCGGTACGATCATCCTCTGACTTAGCCCAGTCACATCGGCAGCTGGTAGAACTACGATTCCTCGACAAGTCGGCGCAATCAGTATTCGAATATCTAATGGATTTTTATATTATTTATATACTTCCTGAAATGTACAGAAGGGGTTTCTCTCTCTCTACCACTTTCTTTACCGTCTAGGCAGTCCCCACGGGGAATCTTGGTACCTAGAATCAAAAGCAACGCCTTGACAATTGTTCTTCATTAAAAATCAAATACTAAACAAAACGTACCACTTTTGAGAGCATTGCCCGCTGGTGCTGCGATAGATTATAAGATAGGATAGAACTACTGAAATGTTATAATAAAAGCAATCAGCTTACTATCGAAAACGTTCATCATGTCCAGATCTTCGTCCAGGCCCAGGGGCTGCATTATACCTATACGTTTTGCGATGTTTTCGAAATAAAACCAATTTTAAAACAAGTTTATTAGTAATTCCTTGTCTTACCTTCTTGGTGAGCCGGTTTGACCTGGGAAGCGTCTGGGTCCAGGGCTTAAAGACCTATTTTCTAGGCTGGGATATCGCGGTCTAGAACCTAAAGGTCGCTTGACTCCTGGGTAGGGGTATTCAGGTCCAGTCATTGGGGGTCCTGGGTAGGGGTATTCAGGTCCGGTCATTGGAGGTCCTGGGTAGGGGTATTCAGGTCCAGTCATTGGAGGTCCCGGGTAGGTATATGCAGTTCCGGTCATTGAAGGTCCTGGGTAGGGGTATCCCGGTCCGGGACCTGGATATCCCCTAGCTGCTTGGCAGAGACATTCGGGTCCGGGGCCTGGAGGTCCTCGAACTCCTGGGCACGAATATTCGGGTATGGGTCCTGGGAGTCCTCTAGCTTCTGGGTAGGGATATTCGGGTCCCGACCCCGGACATCCTGGTCGAGCACCCGGACACCCTGTACAGCCTTTCAGGGCAGACGATGATGATTGCTGTTTACTAAAAAAGCTAACAGTGGAAAAACAGACAAGAGATGTCAAGATATTCATCACTAACTTGACCACAATCAGCAGTATGGTGGGTTGAGGGGGCGGTGGCGGTGGCGTTGGTGATGGTGGTGGTGATGCCCGTGCCGGTGACAGATAATCATTTCCTAAAAAAGGCTCGGTAGAAGGATGGTTCCCTACTGAGTAAGTGTTGGGCTGTTGTTGATCTCTAGGTTTCTCATCGCCAAGTCTCTTGGGCTCTGGTGCATCGGAAGCCAAACTCTCCATAGAACGACGAGTCAAAGTGGACACCTTCCGGACAACATCCTCTTTATCAGCCATACTTAAGGACAAGACATCTATCCAAGGGACGTTATCCGGTTGCGGGAGGTCACAGTTATGGCAACCCGGGTTTTCCGGCTGATGTTCACAGTACATATTTGCATCCGGGTGCTACCAGCACCGAATCAAGCCCAAACTCCCATTTAAAAATTTGAAAGAAAGTCGAAAATAGGAAGTGATGGCAAATAATTTAAAATCTGTTAACTTTGATGGGTGAGGCTAATATGTATGATCTCGTTACGTCCGTTTTCCCTTTGAATTTGAGGAGCTAGAGCGTTTCGTACAAAACCTGTTAATGGACCTTGCCGTTTCCTCCCAATCCATTGGACACCTACCGATGGTCACTATTTCGGGTGCGGTCGGCGCTTGTTGCTCCTTTTCGAACTTAACCCTATGGCCACCTTTGGTTCTTAGCCTTTGAGAACTACTTGTAAGCCGATGCCTTGGCTTCAGGGAGGACCCCTTATAGATCCTGATAATCTTCACTGGCTCCCGGTTGGGTAATCCGCTTATGTCGGTGGTGCTGATTGCCTTATCTGTGGTGGCTATAATATTCACTGATTCACTGCCATCTGTTTGTTGTTTTTGGTCCCGTGTGAACACTTGACTTTGCCTCTGCATTTCCCTAAAGAACTCCTGTTCCATTTCTAATTCGGCCAATTTATAGCTAGCCCCTTGGTACCACTCATCCTCATCCACATGGTCCTTCTCTTCCCCCAGCTGCAGTTGCTCCTCTTCGACAAAGGAATAAACTAAGTTGCCCCCAGTATTGCGATGACAATCACAACTGGAACTGGAACTAGATTGTTTCCGCAGATTATATAAGTCCATCTCATGATCGCTGTCCACATCATCCTCTGATTTCATACTTGGCGGTGGGGCCCTGAGTAAGGAAGGCGGAAAGTGGGCACCTATTGACATCGGAGATGGATATTTAAAATCTTCGGAAGGTTTTTTTTGCTCTTGAATCCTGACTAGGCCACAACTTTTAATGGGAGATGAAATCTCAACATCATCGATAGGCTTTTCTGGTTCCTGAATAGGAGATGGAATCTTCAGAACTTCGAAGGGATTTTCTTGTTCCTGAGTAGGAGATGGAATCTTATAATCTTTGAGAGACTTTTCTCGTTCCTGAATTGTGACTAAGCTAGAACTTTTCATTGGACACCTTAATGTCATAGAAGATGAAATTTCAGAATTTTTCTGTTCCTTATTCCTTTCTAAGCCACATTTAATTGGGATTTTTGTCATGGGAGGTGGAATCACAACATCTTCAGAAGACTTTTTCTGTTCCCGAGTCCTAACTAAGCCACAAGATTCCCCACATTTCATTGAACACCACATGGTGGTGCTACAGTCTTTCATTGGTGGACTAAAGACATTCATTGGAACTATAAACGAAATATATATTAGTTAATTTCCATTAACAATTAAGCATTTGTTTTGTCACCCAGTCTTACCTCTCATGTCAGGTGAATTTGAAGCTTCCAATATCCTTGGCAGTAAGTGCAAATCTTCAGTACTACAACACTGACTCTGTACACGGGTAACGGCTTTGGCATGTCGCTTTCGTTTTCTTTCCCTTAGCCAGGGTAGGCGTTCAAAGAAGGATTTGTTATTAGTCTTCCGGGATTCGGGTTCCATAACGTATGGATTATTAGGAGGATACATGACTGAATTCGGGAGAATTGGTGGTAATATTAGTGGTTGCACAGGCAACTGCAACACCTGGACCGGTGGTGGTGCTCTTGGGAAGGGCCTCAGATTGTGGTTATCCATATGCCCTGGATTTATAGCTGTGACATAGTTATTCAAGCTTCCGATAGTATCACATATGACATCCATTATTTCAGTGATCTCATTGTTCTGGGAGCTCCGGTCCTCTGGAACCCCCATTGAATCCATTTCTGCATTATATTCCGGTTCCGCATTATTTTCCTCTTGCAAATAACCATCTAGACTCAATAAAATATTTTCAAGATCACCGGCTGCCTTCTGACCTGAATTGTTGGCATACAACGTCTGATCGGGTTCTTCATCTGGTGGAATGAATCCATTAACAGGAGCGTATCCGTATTCCTCGCCAGCATATAGACGGTTAAATGGATTATACAAATTTCCATAATTATATAAATGTTCATTTGATCCCCAATCACCACAGACAAAAGGTGTTACTCCTCGAACTGGTGGATAGGCCATCAAGTATGGATCAGGCAACGCGCTTCTTCGTCGCCTTCGCGTTCTTAGCGGACCGGCACCGTTGGTCTCGATATTAAGGCACAAGCGACGGGTCCTCCGTGTCGTGGTTCTCGTCGTTGGTATGGCTGCTAAAGGTTCCAACCTCAATTGGGATCTTCTGCGATTCTCCAGCATGGTTAAGTTTCGATTTCAAGATTTTGCTATGAAAATCAAATTTTGAAAGATTTCCCAAAAGTTGAAAGCAATTTCATTGATTGGAGACAGGGAAAATAATCCGCAGCGTTAGTCCATTTCCTGGGCGTGGAAAAATATCGATACTGTATCGATAGTTTGGAGGTAAGTCGATATAAAAAAGGATATTTTATTGATATATCGGTCCAAATAAATCAAAAAAAAAGAAAAGATAAATAAATAAATTTGTTTGCTGTTTTCCTTTCTATATTTATTCAATTGAAAAAGTTTCAAATTCTCATCAATCCATTTTATTTTAAGCTTTAATGGTTTGTGGAACTCTCATCCTAAATCTTTATTTCATTTGTCTCTTTAAGCTTTCGGAATGTGTATGTGTTTATGTATAATAATGAGTCAAATGGATCAAAAATTATAAATAAAAGTAAATGAAAAGATCGAGTTATATAACTGCGCATCGGAATGATATATCCCCTCACTGTAGCTTTCGGCGAACTTCAAAACGGGCATTCTTGTGCGCAGACTCGCCGGGAATCTGACTGCGAAAATGGGCCCACTCTTTCTGATAATACTGAAAAAGGGCCACTGGATCACAGTGCTTGGCCCTTCCGCGTCGTCGATCTGCCAAAGGAAAGGTAAAGGAATAAATACACACTCAATGCGGGATGTGATTGAAAACTTACCCAAATGAGATCCGCGACTGACACTGCGCGGATTCGATTTACTGCGCCGACGACGTTGCATCCTTTTGGAATCCCCATTCCGATCTGATTCCCCGCCGCTGGACAAAGACGGTGGCTCCTTACGGGTCTTGCTGCGACTGCGACGCTTGCCCCGGGCCGCAGAATTAGCCCGATTTAGCTCCTTGAGACCAGGTGGAGGTATGGATGCTTCCATCAGGAGCTTCTCCTTAAAGAGCCGAGCTAATTCCTCAGACTCCGAACCGCCATTCCAACGATCCTTCTGCTCTTGCTGGCTGTACTGATCAGTCTTGGACTCCTTCTCCTTTGACTGGGCGCTGGCACACGACGATGATGGTGGGGCCACATTCTCTTTATCCTTGTCTCCAGTTAATTTGGCACGCGAGCTGACGGTGCTGCGTTCATGCAAGTTGTTGATGCTGTAATGGTTCGCCCCTGCGTTCTCCGCCAGACGCTCCTCATGCTTGATGAGCTTGCGCAAGTCTAGATTGGAATGGAAACGGATATAGCAAATGGCAATTAGCAGGGAAATGAGGATGGTGGCAGGTCTAAGCTTGTGTCTGGTGGAAGGGATGAGTAATGTGAAATGAACTGACTGCATATGGTATTGCTAAAATCAAAAGGTATATAAGCGAAACAAAATATCTTTTGCTTTTACAGATAAATTATTTCTTTTTAATTAAGAATGAACTTTATTTGAATTAGATATTTTGCAATCGCTTTTTAAAATTTAGCAAACGTAAATGTCTTTTCCTTTCGAAATCCATTTAAAAGATTTTCTAAAAATGCAATAAAATGTAGCTTACTTTGAATACCAATAAAATTGATATTAAAACTAATTTTAAGTTCAAAATTAAAGAATCTCATCTCAATTGTATGATTATTTAAAAAACTTAAAAAATACAATAACCAATTTCTTAAAACCTTTTCAAAAATTCATTACTTCAGCCCTTTTTTTCACTGCATTTAAAATAAATCAAGACTTTTGTTTTTTTTTTTCAATAGAATATTTAATTTAATTTACTCTTTGTTTTAATATTTTTTTACAATTGCTTTTGGTTTTTTTTTTTAATTTTATTTTCGTTACATATTATAGTTTTCCTTTCTTTTCTTTGCTTGAGCGTTGACTTGATAATTAGTACATGGCTAGAAAATAAAAAACAGTAGAGTGTTGTGATTTCCACATTTAAAACAGAAAACGTTAAATGGAGAACTTGACTACTTAATAGCTAGGAAATGAGAGAGTTTGGAATAGTCCGAATTATTTGGATGAGAGAAGGGGTACTGTTTTTGAATCATAATGAATTTGAGCTAAACTAAGATTAAACTAAGGCTTATGTACGTATTTCTTGTGTGTAGTTGTGTGCAGTTTTTAAATTAGCTACATTTAGTTAATGGATGATGGGATTTGTGTCCTCACATTTCAATTGCTCAGTTAAATTTGATGTTATTGACAAATAAGATCTTTGCAATACTTTTCAGGTTTCTTTTTGAATCAAACAACTCTAATACTGTTTGCAAAA